>PVIC010022841.1:0-27362 GCA_004025085.1 Thryonomys swinderianus
CAATGCTGGGCATGGTGGCTCACACATTTAATCCCAGCACTTGGAAAGCAGAGGCAGGAGGATTGCTGTGAGTTCAAGGTTAGCCTGGACTACACAATGAGCTCAGGACCAGCCTAAACTACAAAGCAAGATCCTGTCTCAAAAAAGAAAGAAATAAAAGCTTTGCCAGTATTTTCAACAAAGAGACCACAAATCAGGCCAAGATATTCAGATAAACTACAGGATAACTAAAATAATTTCTTAGTCTGTGAATTCAGCTAGTGAGTTCAGGACCAGCCAGAACTATAAAGCGAGACACTGTCTCAAAGAAAGAAGAGAGAGAAAGACCAATGCTCATTTATTTTATTTTTTCTTCTGCAGTGTTAGGGATGGAACTTAAAGAGTCTCACAAAGGCTAAGTAAGTGCTCAACCACTGAGCTACATCCCTCCCTACCAACTGGGTCTTTGGAGGACTTTCAAAAATCAGATATCAAAATCAAGACAGGAAAGATGTCTCTGGACCCAGGAGTGCCAGTTAAACTACTTGCCATTGGAATATCTTCCCTATTCCAGAAGAGAAATAGAAAATGGTGATACCCCAGTGGCCAGCGAAGACAACCAAAGAGTTCTTGTGAAAAAGTATAAAGGAAGAAAATGTTACTGATTTGGGAAAACAAAGTCTCTCATCATCTGAGATGCCAAGATGGATGGTAAGAAGAGAAGGTGCAGCAGGGCCCACTGGAATGACACTGGAGGTTACAGCTCAGCAAAGACGAGGAGCTGGGACCTGAAATCTTGGCACTGCCAGGGCCTGGCCATTTGCAGTCAAACCACAGAGCCTTGGGCTTAATATTCAGCAAACAGCTGGCCATGACGGGGCCCACCTGTCATCCAACTATCAGAAAGACTGAGGCATGAGGATGAAAAGTTCAAGGCCAGCCTAGGCAACCAAGTAAGGCACTTGTCAAGAAAAAAACAACTTGGAAAAAGGTATGGACATGGACCTCATTGTTGAGTGCTTTCCCAGCATGTGCTCCCCAACCCCTCAATCCCCAATACGCAAAGACAAAAAAATTTAGAAAACAAAGCTGAAGCACTTTAACATTACCATCTACTTTAAAACAATTAATGCACACAAAAAGGAGATTCAAATAATGTACTAGTGCATCTTAACTTTTACTTCTCCTTTCTTCCTTTCTCTTTCTTTTTATTGGTACATTTTAGATATATGAAATAATTACTTCTTTCTAAATAGGACACTTGGCTGAGCGTGGTAGCACACACCTGTAATATCAGCACTTGGGAGGCTGGGGCAGGAGGATCTGTGAGTTCAAGGCCATCCTGAACTACATAGAAAGCCTCAAAAACAAAACAACAACAAAAAAGATGGGATTCTGGATGGTTTGTTTGGTTCACTGGTTTTGTTGGCTTTTTTGAGCCAGGGTCCTGATAAGAGATCAAGGCTGGCCTTGATTCCCTTCATAGTTCATGCTGGCTTAAAACTCACAATCCTCCTGCCTCAGTCTCCCATGTCCTGGGGACCACAGGTTTGTGTCCGGATGGTTTTACTTTTCACTTCATTAGCATTAGGTCAGGTTCCTGGGAAAATCTCAGGTCCTTAATATAACAGAGCACTACCAAATCCAAGGCCTTGCAACATGCATAGTATTAAAGAGTAAGGGTGGGGATGTGCTTAGTGGTACCATGCCTGCCTCCAAAGCAAGAAAGCAAGTGCCGGGTGTGGTGGCTCAAACCAGTAATCCCAGCCCTGGGGAGGCAGAGACAGGAGGATTGCTGAGTTCGAGGCTTGCCTGGGCTACATAGTGAGCTCAGGGCCAGCCTGAACTGCAAAGCGAGACCCTGTCTAAAAAAAAAAAAGAAAGCAAGAAAGGAGAGAAAGCAGGAGGAGGGAGGAAGGGAGGAAGGGAGGAAAGGAAGGAGGGAGGGAAAGAAGGAAGGAAGGAAGGAAAGAGAGAGAGAGAGGGAGAAATAGAGAAAAAGAAATTAAAAAGTAAAATTTTCACACCCAAATGAGATTTTACCTAATT
Source organism: Thryonomys swinderianus (assembly GCA_004025085.1). Classification (NCBI taxonomy): domain Eukaryota; kingdom Metazoa; phylum Chordata; class Mammalia; order Rodentia; family Thryonomyidae; genus Thryonomys; species Thryonomys swinderianus. Next base: position 2,029 of record PVIC010022841.1, read on the forward strand.
GTTAATCACACCATCATTAATGACTAGCAGTAATCAAAATAACTAGACTTCTTCAACCTTTCCAGCTACTTCTCCCCGCTCTGGAAGGTCTCAGTTAAAACCATGAGTCATGTGGTCACTTCCGGGGGTGGGGGGACAGATGACATTTAGCACAGGACATGTGAGACTGTGGGAAAAGGGAAGTTGTCAGCCACAAGAAACAAGACAAAACCCCTGCCCTCGGGAAGAATGCCAGAAATCTCTGAAGTCCACAGTCAAGACAGTTAAACTTCTAACATTAAAAGAGAGTCTATTAAAAATATAAAACCCACAGCATGGGATTAGACTTTGAAGACAAAAAGTAATGACTTTCGGGTGCTCATATAAACCCACACTAAGTGATGGTCCTCAGGGTAAATAGAAATATTTCCTGCCTTGGGGTTGGTTTAGGGTAATTAAACAAAAAGTCCACTGGTTCATATTCAAAGACAAATACAACACCAGTGGGTGACTTTATACTGAGCTATAAACTCTCTACTGCATTTTCTTAAGAATCCTTACATTCAATGGGCCGGAGGGTTAGCTCAGTGGTTCCAGTGCCTGCCTCGCAAGCGCAAGGTCCTGTGTTTGATCCCCGGTGAACACATACAATGCTGGGCCTGTTGACTCACGCCCACCAGCAATCAATACCACATACCACAGTGCCAGGTGTGGTGGCTCACGCCTGTAATCCCAGCACTCGGGAGGCAGAGACAGGAGGATTGCTGAGTTCAAGGCTTGCCTGGACTATAATATAGTGAGCTCAGAGCCAGCCTGAACTATAAAGCGAGACCCTGTCTCAAAAAAAAAAAAAAAAGAATCCTTACATTCAATAAGCTTTAAATAACACAAACGCTAAAGTAAGAATTTTCTTAAGGGCTGGAGATTTAACTCAGTGGTTCCAGAGTCTGCCTAGCAAGCGCAAGGTCCCTGGTTCTATCCCTGGTAACCACATACAACAATACCAGGTGTGGTGACTCACACCCACCAGCAATCAATACCGCATGACAAAAGGCCGGGCTTGGTGGCTCACCCCTGTAACCCCAGCACTTTGGAGGCAGAGGCAGGAAGATTGCTGAGTTTGAGGCTTGCCTGGGCTTCACGGTGAGCTCAGGGCCAGCCTGAACCTCAAAGCAAAGCCCTGTCTCAAAAAAAAAAATTTTTTTTTTCTTAAGACACCGGAGACATGGCTTAGTGGTAGAACCCTTATCTAGCACCCATAAGACCTTAATTCGATCCTCAACATATCCATACCAGTAAAATAAAATAAAAAGCCAGTGACACCTAATTTTTAGAGTGACATGGCTCCATAATACAGTACATTCCTAGCATGTGCAAGATTCTAGATTCTACTCCCCAGCCCCACCATCCCCAAAAAAGAAAAAAAGGCATTTCTTCAGAGGGTTGGAAAATAAAATATTAATAGATTATTTGTTCTAGCAAGTAGGATTAGGGTGTAGCTCAGAGACAGAGAACATGCGTAGCATGTGTCAGGCTCTGAGTTCCAACCCCACAATGTATGAATAAATAAATAATAAAGAAACAAAATAACTAAATTTTTTCCTTCATTGTGTTGGAGATCAAACCCAAGTCCTGGCACATGCGTGTGCTCTCACTGAGCTTTATTAGCTGCAGCCATAAATCACCCCCTTGCCCCTCACAAAGACTGAACCCAGGGCTTCAATCTCAACCCTTTAAAAAACAATCCCCTCCCACTCCCAGGCCGGGTCTCCCTAAATTGCTGAAATAGGCAAAAACCTGTGATGCTCCTGTGTCAGCCTCCCAGAGTGCTGGGACTATAAGCATTTGGCTTGTGGATTTTTTTGTTTTGTTTTTTGTTTTCAGTTTTTTGAGACAGGGTCTCACTATGTAGTTCAGGCTGGCCCTGAGCTTACTATGTAGCCTAGGCTGGCCTCAACTCATAGCAATCCTCCTGCCTCTGCCTCCCTTTAGTCCTGAGATTACAGGTATGAGTTACCACGCCCAGCTTTTTGTTTTGTTTTTTTGAGATAAGGTTCTTACTATGTAGTTCATCCTAGCCTTGAACTTCCAGGAAAGCCTCCTGTTTCAGCCTCCAGAATGACAGGATTATAGGAATGAAAAACCATATCCAGTTTCAACTATTTTAAGGAAATTATTTTCCAAGAGTCATTTCATCACAATTTCTTGCATAAAGTATACAGTGTTTCTCCTGGCAATACACAGTTCTGAGTAAAGATTTTCCAAACCTATTCCTCTGTCTGCACTTTTTAAACTATTTTTAAAGAAGCATTATCAAAATCAAATACATGTATCAATACGGTACTACAACCCACAAAATCAGCTATCATGCTACATAGGCATCTGAGTAAGTTGGGCAAGTGCTTCATGAGAAATAATGTAGGACAATAAAGGAAATATTGGCAGAGAAGAAAGAGAAACCTCAACATGGGTAGAAATCCAGGTTTCATCATTCACTAGCCATGTGCCCTTGGGCAATTTCTTTCTCTGGTCTGAGTTCTCTTGTTTCTAAAAAGAGAATAATTAATTTCAATCATGCAAGGATTAAGTGTATGTGAAATGCCTATACAGAGCCTGACTCATAGCAGGAGCTCAGGAAACAATTACTGTCATTGGTATTATCTCCTTGTTATTTATGTAAACTTCTTATAGGCAAATCATATTTTTGCCTTATAACTCCACTGTACACTCTACATTATTGAAGAACTGAGGAATAAAAAAGGCAAGAGATACCAAAGTTACAAATGAGGATTTGTACCAGTTCAACAGAAGCTTAGATAAGAAATAGCTATGGACCTGTGTACATGTGCAATACTGGGCATGGAACCCACAACCTTGACACTGAGCTATATATCCCCAGTCCTTTCTTTTTTTTTTTTTTTTTTTTTTTTTGCTACAGGGTCTGGCTATGCAGCTAAGTCCAATAGGCTGCAAAAACATGCATGTGATAGCACACCAGTTAACAGTGTCCTTATTTTTATAACCTATTTTCAAAGGAGATGCTGCTGCTGCATATTCATTCCACAAGTACTTCCTGAATGTCCACTCAGTGCCACTTATGTCAGGCAACAGGCATACAAGAGTGATAAAAAGCAACCCCCCCACCTTGTAATCATGAAATCACACAGATAAGGACAAAACTGATATATGTGATGGAAGGACAAGTGAATGACAGCCAGCAAGAAATGCCTCACCTACCTGAGGAGCTCAGGACAGGCCTGCACAGACAGGGGAGCAGGGAGATTAAGGAAGAAAAGGGAGCCCAGAAGCAAAGAGTTCCAGGTTGCATGACTTCCATGTAGCAGCAGGAAACAGAAAGACTGCAGCACCACAGCAGAGACGAAGGGGAGATGGCAAGATTGGAGGCTACACAGATTACAAGAGTAAAAACACCACTGAAGGAGGGGCTGGGGAAGCTCAGTGGCAGAGTACCTGCCTAGCTCCATCAAGGCCTGGATTGAACCCCTAGCACCATCAAAGCCAAAACCACAGAAGGATTTCATGAAGGCTCATTCTGTAGCCAAGCAAACTGAGGGGAAGACGCGATGAGGTCTGCAGTAAGACTTCGGCTTCTGGACTGCAGACTGCTCAGGTAAGAAGCAGAACTCCTCTGAGAATATGAACAGTACTTTGTACTGGGGGAAGGGAGTGACAGTAGTAGAATTTGCTATATCCAAGAGATATTCAGGAAGCCTTGTGGATACACCATCCTCAGGGATGAGATGCACCAGGGCCTCTGATCAACAGGACACCGAGAAACACACACAGTACCGTAGGGGTCTGTTCCAGAAACATCTGCAAGACAATTCACACACCCCAGAAGGGGCCTCAGGGCACTTCTGCTTCTCCCTGAAAATGTGTTATCTGGTACAGTTCCCTATTTGCTTATGACATAGGGTTCCAAACGATTTTTTGTTATTTCCAAATGGGCTCTCAAAAGAACAAAAATTTTCTAACACTGAAATATTTTAAAGGCCCTTACTTACTATAAAGTTTGAAATCAACTCCAAATGAGCTCTAAAACTAGTTTCAGCAATGGGGCAGCATTATAGAATGAATGTGTCATTTCTCATGATAACTCCTATGATAAGGCGATGTAAATTCGTTACTGGCTAAATATTTCAAAGAAATTTTAATAGTTAAGAGAACCCTGGTACCACACACAAAAAAAGAGAGAACCCTTGTGCAATATTAAACTATTAAAATATGAGAGTATCAGGTGTTTCCATAATTAGAACAATGCTGCTTTTATGTCTGCATTTCAACACTCTGAAAGGCCTGTAGAAATTTTGGAGGAAATGTAGAAAAAAATGTGATTACAGAAACGCTCAATATTTTCACATTTACTTTTCTCATTTTGATTTTATTATTTGCCACCTAATGCCATTTTCACAGAAGACTGATGAATTTAGGTCTGTTTTGTTTTGGTTTTGGTTTTTCCAGGCAGGGTCTCAGCTATGTAGTTCAAGCCCACTATGAGCTCACAATGTAGCCAGGTGGGACTCAAAATTGCCTGGATCCTCCTGCTTCAGCCTCCCACGCACTGGGATTACAGGCATGCGCCACCACACCTAGCACTTTAAGGTTTTAAAAACTTCAACTATGACCCAAAGAAGCCTAACAGGTTAACCTTAGTCGCAAACGATTTCCCCAAGTCTGGCAGGATGGGCTCACAGGCCACCTCCTTACAAGTGGGTCTGACCAGCATTTTAATAACACTCAACTGCAGTGACCAAGGAATTGCCACCATGGCTACAAAACACAAGTCTAAAATGTTCTTCTCATGCCTTGATTTTATCTCGGGGCATCAAAAGGCAAGACTGTGGTCTGAGGCCAAACGTGAAAAACGTCATCGCCACAAAGGATGAGATGCAGTCGAGGACTTTTAAAATCAGATCTCAAATAAGGCCACCAGTATCAGTTTGTGAAACCAGGGTATCTGAAGCCAGGGACCAACCACACTGGCCAATGTGAGCCCCGGGAACAAAGGGTGGGGGGCTCAAAATGAGCCACGCAGGGCTCACCTTCTGCTTTTTTCGTAGAATTTATTTTGTTTGCTTATTTTAGAGAACCTGACTATAACTGCGTTTGCATACAGCTCTGGCTGGGCGCAGGCAGTGCCGGGAAGCACACAGCAGCGCCCTGCGGGGTCCCGCGGGAGCGCCGGGTCCCTAGGCTCAAGTGGAAAGAGCGGTGGCCCGGCGCTGGCTTCTCCCTGACCCAGACCCGACCACCTAGTACCGCATTCTGCGGGGACCGACGTCCAGGCTCTGGCGGACAATGGGGCGCGGCGGGAGCTTGGAGGATGAACCCGGTCGAGGCCCAAGGGTCCCCAGGGTCCTTCGGGGACTGGGAGGCACCCGAGGCAAGAGGAGGACCTGGGCCGCGCACAGGGGAGGGCCCGGAACGCAGAGACTGCCGGGCCCCGACACACCCGCCGCGGCCGCTTACCTGCTCCTCCTCCGGGCTCAGCTCGGGCGCAAGGCCGGGCCAGGGCGCGGCCGCGGGCTCCATCCCGCCGCGGGCACAGCACCCGAAGGCCACTGCCCGCCCCTCAGCGCCCCGCAGCGTGCGAGTGCATGGCCGCCCTTCCCGCCCACCCGCGCTCTTCACGCGCCGGGCCGGCAGCTCCAGACCGCTGTTCAGCGGCTCTTCACGGCCGGCTGGACTCGGCCTGCGCTGCGCCGCCGCCGCGGGGGAGGGGTGGGGCGGGCCGGGCCGGGGCGGAGCCGAAGAGGCGTGGTCAAGCACGGAAGGGGCGGGACAATGCGGGCACTACCACCCCAACGCCGCCGCGCCGCGTCCATTGAGAAACTGGATGTCCATTCACAACCGGGGCGCGGTGTGCAGGCGTCGCCGCCAGGGGGAGACAGAAAGCCTGGGGAGGCGGAGAGAGGGATCGGTTGGTCGGTGGGGCGGTCGGGCGGTCGAGGAGGAGGAGGGAGAGGAGTAAAATGAGAGGGGAAGAGGGAAAGGAAGACGGGAGGCTAGGGAGGAGGGGGAAGGCGGGGAAAGAGGGCTGAGTTGATGAGGCTGAACCTTGCTAAGGGGGAGGTGGCACCACCCTCGCGTCCTCAGCCCTTTCTGCGCCCTGTGTATCCCGAGGGGCTCTGGCCAAATTTGCCCAGAGCGAGCAGCCCTCTCTCAGCTCCGTCTTTGCTGGCTGTATCCTGGAATCCAGCACCAGTGTAGCTCATTTTAATCCCTAAAATTCTGATTTTGGGGCCGGAGGGTTAGCTCAGTGGTTCCGGCGCCTGCCTCGTAAGCGCAAGGTCCTGAGTTCGATCCCCGGTAACCACCAATAATGCTGGGCGTGGAGACACGCCCACCAACAATCAACACCGCATACCACAGTGCCGGGCGTGGTGGCTCACTCCTGTAATCCCAGCACTCGGGAGGCAGAGACAGGAGGATTGCTGAGTTCGCGGCGGCTTGCCTAGGCACCATAGTGAGCTCAGGGCCAGCCTGAACTACAAAGCGAGACCCTGTCTCAAAAAAAAAAAAAAAAAATTCTGATTTTGAATCTTATTTAGGAATCGTGGGGACTTTATAAAACTTTCTTTTTTCTGGTATCGGGAATTGAACTCAGGACCTTGGACTTGCCAGGCAGCATAGCGCTGCAGTTGTATCTTCGGCCCATGCAAAACTTTGATTATCACTCAGGCAGGTTCATTGAAGAGCCTGGGGTCAGGCAGGATACAGGGGGACTGTGTCAGTTTGGGGGCACGGAGCAGGGGAAGGCAGCACTGAACCTGTTTGCAGCATTCCGACCAAAGATAAATATTCCCAACGGGACCCAAGGAGGAGTGCTATGGCCAGTCACACAGGCTAGAAAGCCTGTAGCTGCTCAACGAGATGCAAAGCAGGAGTTTCATACAACAGAAAGAGGCTGGGTTACACACACCCGCAATCCCAGGACTCTAATAGGCTTTGGGGGACAATTTAGTGAGTCTGTTTCAAAATTAAAAAAAAAAAAAAGTAAAAAGGACCAGGAAAGTAGCTCTGTGTAAAGGCCCTGGATATAATCTCCAGAACCTGGGGGTAAAAATACACCTGAAGGGTCAGGGATTTAGCTCAGTGGTTCCGCGTCTGCCTTGCAAGCGTAAGGTCCCAAATTTGATCCTGGGTACTACATACCACAGTGCTGCTTCTGGTGGCTCATACCTCTGCACTGGGGAAGCAGAGGCAAGAGGATCTCTGTGAGTTCAAGGCTAGCCTGGGCTACATAGTGAGTTCGGGGCCAGCCTGAACTACAAAGTGAGACCCTATCTCAAAAAAACTAAAAACAAACAACAACAACTAGAAAAGGGAAGACTCAATAATGTACATGATATGCTGTCACTTGTATATAGAAAAGGGATATATGCTTATTTGTAAATGTAAAAACTCTGGAGGAATGCACAAGGAAGGTAATGTTGGCTTTTGGGGGGGCGAGGGGGACTGAGAGTCTAGGAGAAGTGGATGTGAACAGGGTGTTGTACAAACACCTGTGATCTCGGTACTGGGGAGGCTGAGGTCAAGGGATCATCAGTTTGAGGCCAGCCTGGGCTACCTAATGAGAGTTTACCTCACAAAGTGGGGTGGGTTTCCCTATATGTACTTTGTACATTTTATTTATTTTTAATTAAAGTAGAATATTCAGAGTATAAATACAAGTGTACGGCTTGATGAATTTTCATAAACTGCAACATCACACAGGAGAAAATCCAGAAGATTCCCAAGCTGGTAAAGCCTTATAGACTTCTCCTGGTCCCTGCTGTTCTGAAAAGCGACCTCTATCTTGCTCAACAGCAGTTTTTCTATGTGTGTGTTAAATTTTTGCATGTGTGTAACTTTTTTTTTAATGTTCAAGTAGTAACTTAACAAATACACTTCTTCTTTCTCAGATGAAGGAAAAAACAGCGGGGCCTTAGTAGAGCAAGCCACTGGCTGCGTACGGCAGAGGACAGGGGTCTCATTTAGACTTGTTTAGCTCAGTGACCTTGAGGGCACTGTAATTTATAAGTTACATGGAGCTAAAACTCAAACCCAGGTACTGTAACTCCTAGTCTAGGGGTATTTGAAGAAAATTAATGAAGAGGTTAAACCACACAAATGAGCTAAGAGCCTGTTTTGGGAGGCACAGCTGTGCGGGGGCGAGCAGCTGTGTAGGCCAGAGCTCTACAGAATCCCAGCCACCAGGGTCCCAAAAGGACTATGCCTGAGATGTGCATAATAAAGAGAGTGCTGGCTGCTGGCTTTGCTGAGAGCTGACTCCCAGGAGGCCTAAAGTGCAGAGGCAGCTTTCCAACCCAGACCCAGACCCAGACCCAGATCCAGACTCAGACCCAGCCACCCTATTCAGTCTGTGCCTATAGGCTGCACAGTGCTCTGTGATGGCAAGTGATGGATGCAACCTGCTCAGCAAAGAGACTACTGCACATGCATCCACTGGAGTAAACTAATGTTTATCATGTCTTAAGGCCAGGAATGGCAGTACACACCAGTAAACTGGGCACGGAGGAAGCTGAGGCAGAAGGATTAAGAGTGAGGCCAAAAATAAATAACAAAAAAACGGGGGAAAAAAAAACGAAGTTTGAGTTGAGGTCAGCCTGGATTACACAGTGAGATCTTGCATGAACATCCTTCCTCCAAAAAACAATAAAGGTTAACAATTAAAAAGAGATGGGAGATTATCAAGCATGCAGAAGGCCTTGATATCAATCCCCAGTATTCCCCCAAATGGGAGGACACTGTATGTGTTGTATGTGTCCAATCCAGTTCCCCGTTGCTCTAAATAACTTCTGCTCATCTAACTTTACCAGAACAGAATGAGGTGGGGAGATGATGATTCTCTTCTTATATGGGAACATATGAGATAGATAGCCCTGTGTGCTCTGACTTGGCCTCCTTTCGGTATCCAATGTCTGGCTTGGTTTGATGGGTGAAATTTGACAGCAGAAAATAAAGAAGAAACCTTGGGAGAAGGATACTCCCAAGGTTTATATATATTTATTTTATTTTATTTTATTTTTTTTTTTTTGAGACAGGGTCTCGCTTTGTAGTTCAGGCTGGCCCTGAGCTCACTATGGTGCCCAGGCAAACCGCCGCGAACTCAGCAATCCTCCTGTCTCTGCCTCCTGAGTGCTGGGATTACAGACGTGAGCCACCATGCCCGGCATTGTGGTATGCGGTGTTGATTGTTGGTGGGCGTGTCTCCACGCCCAGCATTATATGTGGTTACCGGGGATCGAACTCAGGTCCTTGCGCTTGCGAGGCAGGCGCCAGAACCACTGAGCTAACCCTCCGGCCCAAGTTTTGCTTTTTAAAAAAATGTTTTTCAGCCAGGCGTGGTGGCTCACGCCTGTAATCCCAGCACTCGGGAGGCAGAGACAGGAGGATTGCTGAGTTTGAGGCTTGCCTGGGCTACAAAGTGAGCTCAGGGCCAGCCGGAACTACAAAGCGAGACCCTGTCTCAAAAAAAAAAAAAATTTTTTTTGGAAAAAAAAAAATTGAAAAAATGTTTTTCAGTACTAGAGATCAAATCCAAGGCTTTGCACATGCTAGACTTGTGCCATTGAGATACATCCTGACCTGACCCCCTTTAATTGAGACAAGGACTCACTAATTTACCCAGGCTGCCTTCAAATTTGTTATCTTTCTGCCTCAGCCTTCCAGAGTACTGGGACTTACAGGTGTGCACCATCATGGCATGGCTAGGTTTTGTTTTCTTTTGAAGCACTGAGTTTCAGCTCTCTATCTAGTAATCCTATCCTCCCTGCCCCCATCTTTTTCACCAGACAAATTAAACTCATTCTTAAAGTCTCAGCTCAAAAATCACTTCCTCTATGATTGATAACTCCCTTAACTGAACTAGATTCCAGGATTATCTTTTGGTTTGTTTGTTCAGAAGGGCAGCCAAAAAACTCCTGTCCAATCACAGCAACCTCTAACCCAGCCAGCTTTGAAGCAGGTGTCTGAAACAGAGATGTTTTACAGTCCCTATGAAACAGGACCAGGAGACTCACTACTATCCAGGTCATTAAAACTGCTGCTCAGTTAAAAAAAAAAAATCACTGAAGGTTGGGCCGGAGATTTAGCTCAGTGGTTCCAGCACCTGCCTCGCAAGCGCAAGGTCCTGAGTTCCATCACGGAAACCACATACAATGCTGGGCATGGTGACTCACGCCCACCAGCAATCAATACCACATACCACAGTGCTGGGCGTGGTGACTCACGCCTGTAATCTAGCACTCGGGAGGCAGAAGCAGGAGGATTGCCTGGGCTACATAGTGAGCTCAGGGCCAGCCTGAACTACAAAGCAAGACCCTGTCTAAAAAAAAAAACAAAAAAGTCACTGAAGATACTGGAAGCCCTTTCTGCATGCTGGCCACAGCATCAGGTGGCTCGCAAGGGTACATCTCACTGAGAAGTGCTAGGACTCATGCACACATCTGTACATGGACAGGGGGATTTGGGGAAGCAGTCTGTCCAGGCTACTTCATTACAAGCACAGCCTAAGCTGCTGTCAACATGGACATGCAGGCCACTGGACTGTTGAAACAGAAGACCAAGAATAGAACACTTAGAAGATGTCAGGGGTTAGGCTGCCCATGACATCTCTTCAGCAAAGGAACACAGAGTTCCTATTGTAAAACTGACCTACATTTAGAAGGAGCTTATTGATGGAGGAATCCTTCAATCTATAGCCAGCAGGATGCAGGATGCAGGATCATCTCTTAGAAGAGTGGTGAGGGTTCTTTCTTCTCCAGTTTTAGAGTTAGTGAGAGCAGCTCTCTGAGCAGACACCAAGGCATGTTCCACGAGATGTGCTGAATGTGTGTAATTGGGCTCTGCCTCACCATGGCTTCTGCCTAAGTGTGTCATCAGAGAGAACTGATTCAAAAAGAACACTGCATGTCACACAAGAGCTGACCAGAGCCCTCTGCAACTCTGTCTGCAGAACACTACTCTGCTGTGTGCCTTTCTGTCTGGTTAGAGAAGTACTAGAAAGCAGAGGCCACAGGAACTGGGACACACTTCCTGAACACACAGCAGAAACTCACTGGTTAGTTGCAGACACCACCTTCTACTTCCTCAGCCGTCTGAGAACTGTAGCTCACAATCTGAGGCCTCCTTCATGTCCCTCTCTCCATGACAAAATCCCAGGCTTCCTGTCTTTCCCCAGTCCCCTTGCACAGGCTGTGTTGAGCCTGACCTGCCTAGGAGGGGCAGCCGCAGTGGCTCTCTATGCCACTCTGTCCCTCCACAGAAGACCCTCTTCCCCCTCCTGTAAGCACCCTCCCTATACCTCCTCCTTAGTTCCTTGCTCCATGGTCTCTGCACCCTCTGGCACTGGGTACCCATTTCCCCATGATACACCCTACTCCCTGCTGTGTTCATTTCTCACTGGACTATGGCCCATTCGAATCAGGGAGTGAGTTCAGTCCACTCCCAAGACCCCCTCCTCCACATTTCAGAAGTTTTGTTTCAAGTTTATCTGCTGGTTGGAGCTTAGACATCTGCAGCTCATCATGAACTCTAGCCACATCTAAACCAAAGAGAATCACACTCTAATACTAAGAACGGCAGTTCCTGGTAAGACCTTTCAGAAACATGATGCCGCCCACAGTTGCATCTGGAGACGCTGCAGGAGGTCTTGCTGCTAAGAGGGTGAAATGGGCCAAGACTGCACTACCAGGGTTTAGGTAGTCTCAGGGTCAGGGGGACATGGGGGATCCACAGCTGGCTGTACCCTAAGAATTGAAAACCAGTTTTTTCTATTTTGTTTCTTTTTCCTTATTGTTGTTTTATTGGAACAAGGTTTCACTATGAACTCATGGTGATCCTCCCACATCAGCCTCCTGAATGCTGGGATTCCAAGTTGTACACCACCAGTGCCTGGCTAACAACCTCTAAGAATTGCACATGGTTACGTTGCAGATCTGAGATACACTTACTGCAGTAGGACAAGTTGAAATCCATGTGAATGGTACCTCTCCAACTGCCTCAGACAGCATTGTAGATAGAAGTAGTTTGTACTGGAGTAAAACTAAGACACCTGTTGTCACTGTCCTCCCAGTGCCCCTTTGGGCCTGTCCCCAGTTCCAAAGGAGGCTGCTCTCTAGGTCTCCATGCAGCCCCCAGGCTGGCCGGGATCCTGAGGAGGATGCTGCGGCATGGGGGTGGACAGGTGCTCTAGCTCATAACACCCGCTCTCACACGCCTCATATGTGAGCTTCTCCCTCAAGTCCTTCTGGCATCGCTTGTGCTTGATGATCTGCTGCAGCTGGAGTCCCGCATACTCGGGCTTGGTGGTCAGCGGACCTGCAGGCACAGTCACTCCCAGGATGTCTGAAACCATGTAGGGGCGCAGCCAGCCCACCAAGGGCGTGCTTCCAGGGCTGTAGTGGGTCTGCTTGTGGTAAAAGAGCAGTCCATCTACCTGTGAGAAGGAAACAGAGTCACCATGGCCCCTGGGCCATACAAAGAGAACTCTTACAACCCCAGTCTCTTTCTTAGGAGTCTTTGCTTTCCATACATGCAATTTCTCTAAATGAAGAAATGGCCTAGAAAACAAAATTTTACAAACAAAAACCCAGATACAACTTTCTTGTTGAGAGGGTGCTTTCTTCTCCACTGACCCACCAGGAGGGTCTTGAGAGCAGGACTGCCCAGGCAGTTCTGGGGGGGAGCACTAAAATTATATAGTGAAGCAGAAATCCACCATGAGTTCAGGTCTTTGGTCCCCAAATTCCAATCACTGTCCACCACTCAAAAGTCTGATGCAGGGCCGGAGGGTTAGCTCAGTGGTTCCAGCGCCTGCCTTGCAAGCGCAAGGACCTGAGTTCGATCCCCGGTTACCACATATAATGCTGGGCGTGGTGGCTCACGCCTGTCATCCCAGCACTCGGGAGGCAGAGACAGGAGGATTGCTGAGTTCGCCGCGGCTTGCCTGGGCACCACAGTGAGCTCAGGGCCAGCCTGAACTACAAAGCGAGACCCTGTCTCCAAAAAAGCAAAAAAAAAAAAAAAAAAACGTCTGATGCATTGGCTGAGCTTCCTGCCCCAGGACCTCCAAGGTGCCATGCTTCAAGCTGGGATGCAGGCTGGCAGATCCCTGCTTCCCTACCACTCCTGGCTCCCTACGCCTCCCCTAAAGTGTTTGTGAGCCACATTCTGGGAAATTCAGCTTTTCTCAACGGGAAGACCTCCTCCAGCCCGACATTGTCTTTTCTGTGATTCAGTGACTCATCTCTAAAAAGCATTTCTTGCCACTAGGGTATAAGTGTTATAAATAAAGACAGTGTTCTCACCACCTTCCTAATTGACTCCCAGAAACGAAGGCAACACAGCCTTTGCTGTTTCCGCATCCAGGAAGCTATATCCTTTATAAAATAAGATCCATCCAAGCAACTCCGTGTGGGTGACTAGGCAGAACTGAAAGGGGGTGGGAATCTGCTGGCTAAGGTTGGCAAAAGGCTGCCCAGGCCTGAGGCCTTCTGGGGACAGGAAATCACTGTTGCTAAGATGAGATAAGTCTGGGCAAACCACTTTCAGCAAGAATTGCATACTGGGAACTTATGCTTTGGCCAGGAGATCAGGGGTTCTAACATTTGTGTCAGTCACAGATTCCCATGTTTTGTAGCTACCAAGGGTAGCTGTTCTTATTCTTGTGGCAGTAAGGCACCCAAGAAGGACCCAGGGATGGAGATCCTTGCCCCTCTCTGGGCTTCGTTTCCTTCCCAGAGGTCTGAAGTCTAACTCAGCCGCAGGCTAGAAGGCTGCAGGCACATTCCAGTCACAAAGTCAGCCTTTAGCCTTGCTCTGACACAGCGAACTAGAAGATGTCCTAAAACCTATGTAACCAAAAAAAAAAAAAAAAAGGGCCAGGGATTTAGCTCAGTGGTTCCAGCACCCGCCTGGCAAGCACAAGGTCCCAAGTTTGATCCCCAGTACCAAACCAAACCAAAAACCTGTGTAACTGAGCTTCCCTGTACCCTAGAGTCACATCAAAGCAATAGAGAGGTCAGCCCCAGTACCTCAAAAGGGAAATCCATAGACAGCACCTTACACAGGCTCTCTGGGGTACAAGGGAAATTCTTCAGCCCCACAAATTTAAACTGAAATGTAAATGAGAATGAGGAGTTAGTGCATGTTACACATGATATTGGTTCTAGCTACTGAAAATTTCATTCACATTTTCAGTCTCATCCTTCCCTCCCCCCATCCTCCTGTCCTTTCACTAGTCAAGTGTCATATGAAATGAGGTGAGGCTCAGACACAACAGGAGTGGTTCTCAGACTGCAGCCCATGGACTGGCAGCATCAGCACCGTGGAGACATTATTAGAAACCTGACTCTCAGCTGGGAGGTGCATGCCTCTAATCCTAGCACTCTGGGAAGCTCAGGGAGGAAGCTCACACACTCACCCTCAGTAAAGGCAACTGAGCAATGTCTTAAATCAAAATAAAAAATAAAAGCATGTAGCTGTGGATTAGTGTAAAGGTTCTAAGTCAGTGATAGAACACTTGCCTAGCATATGTGAGGCCTTGGGTTCAATCCCCAGGCCCACAATCAATCAATCGATCAATTAAATAATCAGTTAATGTGGTAGCATTTTCTATCAACCTTTTTTTTCTTTTTTAGATTTTTGAGACAGGATCTTGCTTTGTAGTTCAGGCTGGGCTATGTAACCCCAGGCTAGGCTTGAACTCAAGGCAATCCTTCTGCCTTGCCTCCCGAGTACTGGGATTATAGGCGTGAGCTACCAGGCTCAGTATATCAACCATTATTTAGTACAAACCTGTCATAAGAATTATCCCAGGAGAGCTGGGTGTGGTGGCTCATGCCTGTAATCCCAGGAGGATTGCTGAGCTCAAAACTTGCCTGGGCTACACACACAGTCAACTCAGGGCCAGCCTGAACTACAAAGCGAGATGCTGTCTCAAAAAAAATTAACAAAAAGAATTATGCTAGGAGGACTTGCATAGTTTTATCACTTGGTTCTTACAACTCTGTAAGAGGATAGAAACTATTTTGCAAATGAAAAAATTAAAGCCAAATGAGGCTACTAACTTAACTTAGCAATTATTATTAATTAATTTCATAATTAATGAAAGAAGTTTTTTTTTTGTAGCCAGGGGTGGTGGCATATGCACCGAGTCCAGAGAACTGCCTCAACTTCGAGGCTGGCCTGAGCTTCATAATGAGCTCAAGTCCATCCTGAGCCAAAAAAATTTTTTTTCATACTAGGGATCAAACCCATGGCCTCTGCATGCTAATCAAGTGCTCTAACACTGAAGTAAACCCAAGCTTTCAACCTGGTCATTACTAACCATTAAAACCACTGAACAGTTTACCCTGAGTGTCACTAGGACAGCGAATTTGTTTATGTAATAACTCTCCAGAGCATCACTCAGATAGGTATCATTTTAATCAGTAAATTCTTATACTGAATATATTTAATAAACTTTTCATTTTCATATTTTCTATTATAAAAATTAGTGAAAAAAATTCGATTTTTGGTCATCCTATATTTAAATAATTGGACTGGTAAGTGGTGAAAGCCACATATGGAATTCAAATTGTTCCAGATTTTTTTCTTAAGATGCAGCTGTTTTGCCCATATGCTTTCCATTATATCACGGTGTCTCAAAAAAGATTCACAGTGATTTTATGTAGGTAACAGAACAGTCAAAATCAATCCCCACAAAGAACTCTGTGATCCTAACACCAGGCCTTACAGGATTGAGCTTAGTTTTCTCTCCCAGTCCTTCTTCTTCTGGTAACCTTGAATGCATCCAGTAGAATCTGAAATCAGTCTGCCATGAAAAGAGAAATACAAGGGTAAGATATTGCTCAAACTTTAATATAAACAAAATACTCTGTAACAAGGCCTGACCCCACCCCCTTCCCAGTACTGGAAACTGAACTCAGGACCTCACACATCCTAAGTAAATGTTCTACCACTGAGCTAGATCCCCAGTCCTTTTTTAACTCTGAGAGAAGTTCTTGCTAAGATGCCTCAGGTTGACCTAAATTCATAATCCTCCTGCCTCAGCCTCCCAGGTAGATGGGTTTATGGGGTATGCCACTGTACCTAGTTAGGCCTAAGTCCTCGTGTCATTATTCCATTTCTCTGAAAACCATGAGGTCAGGAAGAAGTTCACTGAATTGTTCTGAACTTTTTTTTCCTTATAGCAAAATATTTATTGGTATATTTTAGTCCTACACAGTGATAATATTCATCATAAGGAATTTGTAGCTGTACATGATAGCTCCTGTCTCTTTTGGACTTTTTCTTAAGATCCAGCAGGATAACTAATAGCAAGAGCCAACATTTGTCACTGAAGATGTGCTCTGTGCTGGGCTCAGTGCCAGGCTCCACATATGACTGAGTTCTTCTCCATTTCACAGTGAGGACTCTGAGGGTCATAGGGGGTGGGTCACTTGCCTGGGTGCATAGGAAACCTGGGCCTCTTCAACCCCTAAGCATGTTATGTAAATCCCTCTGCTTTACAAACTACTGTGCCTTTGAAACTTCACACAGGCTACCTTATTCTTTGAGTTACACCTGCATATCCTTCTACAGTCATGTACAAAGAGCTACTGCATGTTACATATGATATTGTTGTCATTCTTTTCAATTGTTTTGCTTTTAAGTGAGATATGGTATATACGTCTATAACCTCAGCACTCTGGGCAACTGAGGAGGATTGCAAGTTCAAACCCAGCCCGGGCAACTTAACAACTTAGTGATAACCTATCTGAAAATAAAACACTTTTTTTAAAAAAGGGCTAAGTATACAGCTCAGTGAGGAAGGCTCTGGGCTAAATCCTCAATATTGAAAGAAGTATACTTTTTGCTTCTGGAAATCAAAAACACAATCTTTGCTCTACGTGATTCAACTATAAATAGTTGTAGCTACTAAACTCACAGGTTGTGAAGGCTTGTGCTGAAACATCCTCTGATAGAATGAAAGGGAAACACACTGTGTTGAACATGACAGGCTCAGGGCTTGCTCTGCTCCTGGGCAGGAACCTTAAGCTCTACATTCTCAGCCTCTGTGTACAACAGCAGGGCAGTCACCATGCTGGCCTTAGGGGTTGCTGTGAGGATTAAGTACACTACTGCTCCAAAGCACTTAGCAGTTTGGATGGGGTGGGGATAGGGAAAGAAGCAGCCCATGGTGACACATGGCTTCTCCCATCCATTAGGAGGTCACCTGCAAGTTCTTAGAACATAGCCCCCATGGTCTGTAATCCAGCAAGGTTAATAGTGTGCATTTCTAACAAATTTCTGCCACGCCCAGTCTGGAGACCACACTTTGAGAACTGCTGCGAAAAAGGAAGTGTGAAACCCTACAGAGCACAGCAAAGAGGGAGCGCTGCCAACAGACCCGGGTGAGAAACGCACTGCATCAGGTGAGATAGAGAAGAGAGGTGAGAAAGGTGCTAGCTAGATGTGATGGCACATCCCTGGAGTCCCAGCACTCAGGTGACTGAGGGACTGTATGGTGAGGCCTTGTCTCAAAAAGGAAAAGGAAAGAAAGAGAGAGAAAGACAGAAGGGGTGGGGAGAGGGAGAGAGAGAGAGAGAGAGAGAGAGAGAGAGAGAGAGAGAGAGAGAGAGAGAGAGAGAGAGAGAGAGAGAGAGAAAATAGACAGTAGACAGAAAATAGACATTCTCTTCACTGTGGCAGACTTTGAGACCAGAGGTTGTCAAACCAGAGACCCCGGCACTCACGCCATGAGGGAGGAGGGAATGGAGCCTATAGGAGTCCACCAATACTTTCCATGCTACCTTCTCCTCCTGTGCCACCTTTACAAGGCAGCATACTCCTTGTCTTTCGATCTCTGCCAGTAACCTGCCCATAGAGACTGTGCTGTGGGTGTAGCTACTACATCTCTTTCCTCCTCTTAAGAATCACTACACTTCCCTTAGTTCCCCTCATGAATGTCTTAAGAAGAAGCTGACAAGTTTAAACACACTTGAAGGGGCAGGGAACATTAGGTAGTGTTTGTGATGTACCACATCCTATTGATGCGAGACACTGGTCATGAACCAAAGTCACAGGCTGGGTCACTGTCCTCAGAGAAGAAAGGACAGGAAGCCTGGAGGAGAGGCCCGTCCTCACCTGGCAGTCATAGAAAGGGTGTCCCCGCCAGCACATCACGTCCAGGACATAGTAGGTCTGACTTGCTTCACTGTAAATGCAATCTAGAATAGTGTAATCTGCAGATACAAAGCATAGTCAGGATTCCACTTCCACCTGAGCCCCCGCACAGTTGAGGGAGGCCTGGATAAGCCCAGCACCCGCAGCAGTGG
The DNA here is from genome assembly GCA_004025085.1 of Thryonomys swinderianus. Classification (NCBI taxonomy): domain Eukaryota; kingdom Metazoa; phylum Chordata; class Mammalia; order Rodentia; family Thryonomyidae; genus Thryonomys; species Thryonomys swinderianus. Next base: position 20,355 of record PVIC010022841.1, read on the forward strand.
ACAGTGTCAAGAACAGAGGACTGGAGATGGGGGGTCCAGAGCCTGGCAGCTTCCTGCTGTACTGCAGGGCACTGGCACAGAAGAATCAAGGCAACCCCTTGGCCACGGGAGAATTCTGAACTGTCAGACAAAAGGGGGACACTTGCTAACCTTTGAGAAGCTCAAGTCTGAAAGAGTAACCTTATATTTTGCTTACAAATTCTTTTCTTTGAGACAAAGTCTATGTTTCTGAGGACTGCCTTGAACCCTGGACTCACAAGATCTTCCTCCCTCAGCCTCCAAAGCAGCTGTAATAAAAATGTGCTGTGTACATGTCCCACTTAATTGCTTTTTTTTTTTTTTTTTAGACAAGGTCTTGCTTTGTAGTTCAGGCTGGGCCTGAACTCACTATGTAGTCCAGGCTAGCCTCGAACTCACAGCAATCCTCTTACCTCTGCCTCCTGAGTACTGGGATTACAGGGGTGAGTGGACACACCTGGCTTTGTGGTGTGTGATACAAGGGATCAAACTTGGGACCTTGCACTTTCGATGAGGCAAACACCGGAACCACTGAGCTAAATCCCCAGCTCTTAATTACCCTTTTTATTAGTGCATATTAGCTATACAGACTAATGAGTTTTATTTTGGCAGATTCCTACATGCATATCACACGCTGACAATTTCCAGCTCCCCATATTGGCTGACCCTTCTTTCTTCCTTTTCCTGTTTCTTTTCTCTTCTCTAATAGTCCCTCTTCCACTATTACAACACTCTCTTTTTAAAGATTCCACCTGAGAGAAAACATCTGACTCTAGGTTATTTCAGTTAACACAATGATCTCCAGTTTCCTGCAGATGGCATGATTTTGTCTGTTTTTTTATGACTGAGTAACACTCTGCTGTGTATACCCACATGTTTGTGGGTGGCTGCTGAGGCTGACTATTGTGAACTGGGCCACAACACACACAGGGATGTGGGTCCCCCTATAGTGCGCCCACTTGGATTCTCCTGAGATGCACAAGTGGTGTCACAACTTAGGCGTGGTACCACTTGAGCTAAAACCCTGGCCCTCATTTGGACTTCTAAGGTACCTCTACACTGGTCCGTTGAATGGCCACAGTAACTTAAATTCCCATCAACAGTGTATAAGGATTCCTTTTTCCCCTGCACCCTCACACTGCATTTGTTATCTTTTGTAATTCTTTTTTTTTTTTTTACCCCCCAGTGGTACTGCGGGATTGAATCAATGGCCTCTGCACGGTACTACATCCCCTGCTCTTTTTATTTTTTATTTTGAAATAGGGTCTTGCCAAGTCACTAAATTGGCAAGCTGGATTGAACTTCAGATCTTCCTGCCTCAGCATCCCGGAGTACACCAGCAGGTCAGGCTTGTTTTCCATATCTTCATGACAGCCCTTCTGTCTCAAGTGTGGAATCTCAATGTAGTTTTGCTTAGCATTTCCATAATGGTTAAAGAAGCTGAACATTCTCTCATGGTTTTTTGGCCATTTTATAATTATTTTTTAAACTCCTGTCAAAGGCACTATATAGTGTGGGGAATATTAACTGTAAGTAGTTGCTGCCTTTAAGAAAGGTATAGTCCAAGCGAAGTGTGGTGGTGCATGCCTGTAGTCCTGGCCCTTGGGAGCCTGAGGCAGGAGGATCCAGAGTTTGAAGCCAGCCTGAGCCACACAGCAAGTTCAAGGCAACCTAGAAACCCTGTCTCAATAAAAGAATGGTCATGGTCACACAGTTTAACCCTACAGCCGCCTGAGTGCTCAGCTAGGCTGGGGCAAGGATGAAGGAGGATAGGGATTTGGCAGGGAGTCCCAGCAGCAGCTGAATGTACCACAACACTTGGCAACCCCTCAGGGACTTTCACCAGTATATCTGCATCTGTCCCCTTGCCATGGAGGTTCACAACATGCTGACCTTGATTTGGAGATTTATGGCCAGCAGAACTGCATCTACTGTGCAGCCCAGGGGCCCGACCCTCGGATACAGCGTCTGCCTGCAGCTTGACAGCAGACATGGAATCACAGCACAGTGCAGAGACGCCTCATGCTGGTACCTTTGGCTGTGGTGGAGTTTCGCCTGTTGCCTCCAGGTAGAAGGGAAGGAAATCTGTTGACGCAATAGCCACTCTTGGTGTAGGCGCTGGTAGAGCCCTGTAGGGACAAAGTCCTTGTGAGGTGTTCTGTGTGCTTTCTGTGCTATGTTCCCTGCCGCCTCCTGTGCTTCCTGAGTCCTCTGTGCTGTGTCCACTCCTGTCCTCTTCTGCAGGGCCATCCGCCTGACAGCGCTCAACAAACCCCTCTGCAGGGCAGCCTCTTGAGCACATGGGCCAGGCCTGCGGCACAGGGGAAGCGGGTACAACTTACCCTGGAGGCGATGATCAGGGCTCTCTTTCCAACAGGGCACACGACCACAATCCATTCCTGCCCCAAATCTGAAGGGACATCTATCAGCCACTCAGACAGCATCAACTGGAAACATAAGAACACAGTGCGAGGGGCTGGAGATTTAGCTCAGTGGTTTCAGTGCCTGCCTAGCAGCACACGGTCCTAAATTCAATCCCCCAGTAACCACAAACAACAGTATCAGGCTTGGTGACTCACACCTACCAGTAATCAGTACCACATACCACAGTGCTGGGCGTGGTGGCTCACCCGTAATCCCAACACTCAGGAGGCAGAGGCAGGAGAATTGCTGAGTTCGAGGCTTGCCTGTGCTACATAGTGAGGTCAGGGCCGCCTAAACTACAAAGCGAGACCCTGTCTCAAAAAATAAATAAATAAATAAAAATAAAAAAGAACACAGTATGAAAGGTCAGCAGGGTGCTGCTCAAATGCTACAAGGACCAAGTACCTATGTCCCATGACTATCAGACAAAGACAGGAAAAGATGGCACTGGACTCTAGCTGTGCACAGCTGATCTGATGGTGTCTTTCCCTGACCACCACTGGAACCATTCCAGGGCATACCTCAGGGAGAGGAAGGGCTTGCTCTGGAGATGCAGGCACCATGCTGTTATTTCACAAATGGACACCAAATACTGTCCCAAAGGGCCTGGTGGTGCAATACTCCCAATTACTCAGGCAGCTGAGGCAGGAGGATGACAGGTTTAAGCTAGCCTGAACAACTTGCAAGGCAGATGCTGGAACCACTAAACTAACTCCCTGGCCCAGCCTGAGCAACTTGGTGAGATCCTGTCTCAAAACAAAATAAAGGCTAGGGATGGAGATCACAAGGCCCTCGATTCAATGCCCAGTACAGCAATAATTAAATAAGTCAATTTATAAACAAATAAGTAAATAAGGATATTAGGAAAATTTGTTCCCATTATTTTTGCAACCCCAACTATTCTTTTGTCCTGTGTAGCCCTGGTAGCATCACATGCTCCCCCACACTTGGCTCTTACTTAATATTTCCTGATGCATCTTCCTACCCACTCTGACTCCTTCAGCCAGATGTGCTGTCCCACAGCCCTACGAAAAGCAACTCCTCTCTATCTTCCCTGCTCCACTCCTTGCTCTGTGTAATGAAGCCGCATCTTCCTCCATCTCCTCCTTTTTCTGTGGTACTAGGGACTAAATCCAGAGGCTTCACCCTGAACTGCATCCCTAAACCATTTTGTTTCTTATTTTGAGACAGGGTCTTGCTAAATCACTAAATTTCCCAGGCTGGGCTCAAACCTGAGATCCTCCTGTCTCAGCCTCCCAAAGTGCTGGCTGGGATTACAGATGTGTGGCACCATGCCCAGCTACACCTTTCTTTTCTTTTCTTTCCTTTCTTTTTTTTTATAGTTCAGGCTGACCCTGAGCTTACTATGTAGTCCAGGCTACCCTCAAACTCAACAATCCTCTGGCCTCTGCCTCCTGAGTGCTGGGATTAAAGGTATGAGCCACCACGCCCAGGACTGTAGTATGTGGGACTGACTGCTGGTGGGTGTGAATCACCAGGCCCAATATTGTTGTATGTGGTTACCAGGGATTGAACCAGGGACCTTGCACTTGCTAGGCAGGTGCCAGATCCACTGAGCTAACTCTCTGGCCCCACACCTTTCTTTTTGGCACACTTTCTCCTCGGCCCTCTGACAGAGCTGTTCTACTTTGTCTGAGCATTTGGCATACATTCCCCTTAAGCTCAGAATCTTCAGGGGCAGTTTTAGGTGGCCCAGGTGTGAGTCTGTTTCTCCAGCTCCATGACCTCTAGGGACAACGCATGATTTTCCTTCTCCATCTCCAGACTTTTCTCTTTCCCTCCAGATTGAGGTGTCAACTATCTGCCTGTCTCTTCCTCTCCCTATCCTGGAACCTGCAACTCAGCATATCTAAATGGAATTCATCACCGCTGTCACCCAAATTCCTCCCAGTCTGAGGTACTCCTTGTTCCCCTCCCATCTCTTGCCCTGCTACCAGGTCCACCTCACTCTCAGTTAGAGTCTTCTCTTAGTTTTTCTTTTGCTTTGAGATAAGGTCTCCCCATGTATTCCAAGCTGGTCTTGGCTCATTGTGTGATCTTTCTACCTCGGCCTCCTGAGTGCTAGCATTACAAGAGAAATGCCATCACACTCAGCTAAAATGTAAACTTTTGTACTGTCAACAATACCACCAAGAAAGAGAAAAGACAATCCAAAGAATGGAAGAAAATATTTGCAAATCTGGTATATGATAAGGGCCTTGGATCTAGAAAATAATTTAAACCCCTATGATTCAGTTAAAAAAAAACAGCTAAAAAATGCATAAAAGGTGGCTCAAGCCTGTAATCCCAGCACTCAGGAGGCAGAGGCAGGAGGATTGCTGAATTCAAGGCTTGCCTGGGCTACATAGTGAGCTCAGGGCCAGGCTGAACTACAAAGTGAGACCCTGTCTCAAAAAAAAAAAATGCATAAAAGCTGGGCATGGTAGCACATATCTATACTCTCAGCATGAAGTGCTGAGCCAGCAGGATCACTGTGAATTTGAGGCCAGCCTGGGCTTCATAGGGAGACTCTGTCTCAAGGTGGGGGATAGCACAAAATTATCTGAATAGCTATTTCTCCAAAGAGGATACACAAATGGCCCATAAAGGGTGGGTACAGGGGCCATACCTGTAATGCCCATTATTTGGGAGGCTAAGGCAGAAAGATTGAGAGGCCATCATTGGCAATACACTGAGCTGTAAAAAAATGGCTGATAAGTACAAGAAAAGCTGCTCCAGTGGGCTGGGATACTGGTCAGTACAGGAAAAACATTTGTCTAGCATGCACAAGGCTTTGTTTGATCTTCAGCACCGCAAAAAGAAAGAGAAGAAAAGAAAGTTAAAAAAAAATACAAAGTTAAAAGAAAGAAAAAAGAAGCCAGGTGTGGTGATATAATGCCAGCACTCATGAGGCTGGGTCAGGAGGACTCCCACAAGTTCAAGACCAGTGTGGGATACACAGTAAATTCAAGGCCAGCATGGAAAAAATAGTCTGTTTCAAAAAAGAGGGGCTGAGGATTTAGCTCAAGTGGTACCATGCCTTCTTTGGAAGTACAAGGGCCCAAGTTCGATCCCTGGTACCGCTAACAAAAAAAAAAGAAAGAAAAGAAAAGCTGCTCAACCTCATCAGCCACTGGGAGGTGCCAATCCAAACCCCAAGCCAAGCTGGGTGAGGTGGCACATCCCTGCATGGGAACAGGGAGTTCGACTTGGTGGCAGAGAATAGTCTCAGCACAAGCAAAACATTGGATTCAGAACCCAGCATGCAGACATTGGCTCAAGGTTAACACAGAGCCAACCTGTGCTTAACCAGTCTGCATAGCGCCTCCCCTATCCAGGCCACTATCACATACTGGCATCCTGCTCAGCACTGCACTACCGTCTTCTCTCCAGATCAAACAGGGCACTTGGGCACATCTGTCACAGTGATGCACTGTTCTGTGGCTCAGGCTGACCCTGGGCCTCCTAGTGTACTGCCTGAGCTAGGCAGCAACTGGGAGGGGGACACTGCTAGGGGAACATGATACAGGCTGAGACAGAGCTTGGCGGTAGAGGACAAGTCTGCAGCCTGCCCAACACACACGTGCTGTCCCCTGGCCTTCCCCGTACATACAGCAGCCTCTCCAGCCATTCCCTTCCATTCCCCACTTTGTCCTCTCTCTAGGGCAACAGCAATGTCAGTGGGCTGTGACTGAAGGTGAAGAGAGGTAGGATAAGGGGAGGGTTTGGTTGTCTCTGGCCCACTCACCTGATTAGCGTAGCGCTTTGGTAACCTCTTGCCAGTGTCAATGTCCATTTCTTCGCCATCTTTTGTGCCTTCATCATCACTCTCCATCCCTGTCCAGTCATCTTCAGCCAGCCTTCTAGCATGGTTCACATAATCCAGTCGCTTGCTACAAGAAAAAAGGCATAGGAGAGGGATTTAATCTATCCAAAGACACCACACCATGTGGCAGAGTCCATGTGACCCATAGGCCTTAAATCTGGGGGAAGTTTGATAACTGCAGTGGGAAGAAGAAATGACAGAATTGCTGGGCATGGTGGCTCACACCTGTAATCCCAGCCCTCGGGAGGCAGAGGCAGGAGGATTGCTGAGTTCAAGTCTTGCCTGGGCTACAGAGTGAGCTCAGGGCCAGTCTGAACTACAAAGCGACAACCTGTCTCAAAAAGAGAAAAAAAAAAAAAAGAAAACAAATGACAGAATTTTCTTTGTAAAGCTAACTAGTGATAGCTGTCTCAGGGTCTAAAAAGGAAACCCCTTGGACACACTCAGCCTTCCTCAGTTTTGTAAGAATGTACAGAGTTGGATTATAATCTGTAATTACAAGTTAAACAAAATGAAACAACAATAACAACAAAAAGAATGAACAGGGGGCCGGAGGGTTAGCTCAGTGGTTCCGGCGCCTGCCTCGCAAGCGTAAGGACCTGAGTTCGATCCCCGGTTACCACATATAATGCTGGGCGTGGTGGCTCACGCCTGTCATCCCAGCACTCGGGAGGCAGAGACAGGAGGATTGCTGAGTTCGCGGCGGCTTGCCTGGGCACCATAGTGAGCTCAGGGCCAGC
>PVIC010022842.1:0-27345 GCA_004025085.1 Thryonomys swinderianus
TTCAGGAAAAGGGGTGTAGATTCTCTAGTTACACAACTGTTCCTGATTTATAGCATGACTAATGATTTCAAATGGTGAAGAAACTAAGCCACAGAGATCACACAAGTTGAAAACCATCTCAGGAATGATCCCAGGTGACCTAGATATTTTTGTGTCTACAAAATCCTACCAGAACATTATCAGGGTATATTTACATAGAGTTTGCAAATTGGATCGATGTATTTAGGAGAGGGTCTTCGAGGATATTTCTGACAGAAATCAAAATTGGATTAAAACTTGAAAAAATGTTTTAGTAGAGATCACTTTCTTCCCTTAGGCTATTTAGGAAACCTGGATCAGTATCTGGTCAACCCTGTCAGCGTGTCCTCTGTGCTGTCTATAAGACCACACAGAAAAGACTTCTAACCAGACTCTTCCTGGTCTTCAAGGTGGTGTTTAAGTCTTTCTGTATTTGACCTCAGTTGACCAACTTTTCTAGTCTGATCTTTCCTCTCTCTGGTCTTTCCTAATGTAGCCTCTGCTGGCTTTTGAAATGGACTCTTTCCCTTTTTTTGTATTTTAAAATATTTTTATGGCCGGAGATTTAGCTCAGTGGTTCCAGCGCCTGCCTGGCAAGCGCAAGGTCCTGAGCTCGATCCCAGTAACCACATACAATGCTGGGCGTGGTGACTCATGCCCACCAGCAATCAATACCACATACCACAGTGCTGCGCATGGTGGCTCATGCCTGTCATCCCAGCACTCGGGAGGCAGAGGCAGGAGGATTGCTGAGTTCCACGCTTGCCTGGGCTACAAAATGAGCTCAGGGCCAGCCTGAACTACAAAGCGAGACCCTGTCTCAAAAAAAAAAAAAAAGTTTATGAGTAGATGTCTACAACTTCAGTACACTATTGATGCGTTCATCGCAGGGAAGTGGTAGCTGGATATAATGCATCTCAGTTCTTTTTACAGCTCCTTCCCTTCCTTCCATCTCTACCTGACCTTCTGGACATGGACTTCCCCCTGTCATTCTTGTAGAGACTAATCCCTACGCATTCCTGAAAGCTCGGCTGCCCTCTTCCTGGACTCTGTCCGCTCCTCCCAGTCTGGGTTGGGTACTGGCTTGGAATTTTCCACAACCTCTGCTTGGCCAAGTCTGGCTTCTTCCCTCCGATATTAAAGTCATTACCGGACTTGAAAATGGACGACCATAAAACCTGGTCTTCTTGAGAAAGTGTCTTCTTTAATTTCTAAAGTATAATTTTTTTCCCCTCAACTTCGTGGTTTTGATTTGGCTTTTGCCTCTTTTGTCTCATATCGTTTCTTATTCGTGCATGTTGGTTCTACAGATCAATGGGTTTCATGTTGACAGATTCATGCATGACATATTTCTACCATTTTCAGCCACCCCTCCCCACCCTTGCAGGGCCTTCCTCCTCCTCCTAGTTTGACAGTTTTGAGGGGAGGGGTTTCAGTGTGTACAACACACTTTGATCTCAATACAGTTCCTCTCTTCCCACCCTGCACCAGGGGTATTCTAGACTTTAACACGAGGACTACACAAAATAAAACAGGAAATAATTCCACTGAAGAAAGAAACTTGTTTTCTCACAGAACAATGCACTCCTGAGCAACTCTTCCTACTTTTCCTTTTGACTTTTCCTATGTCTGGAATGTAAGTTTCCTGAGAGCTTGGATCATATTTTTTCCACTGCTTGGCAAATTGCACAGAATAGCATGCGTTTGCTGATTTTTAAGTGGACTTAATTTCCAAATCATCGTGGACCTATCAGCAGAAATTTATCGCAGAAAGTGTTTTGTAAAAGGATGACAGGACTCCTGAAAATTAAAGTGTGCCTCGATTTATACAATATTATAAAAGAGATAGTAAGAGGCTAACAGTTCAGATTTAGAAAAAAACAGGAATGCTGCTGGATGTTTTCCCCTTGAATTTTTTCTTTTGCATTTCTAACAAGTAGAGTTATAAATATACCTGACTCAAACAAAAGTCTTCAAAGTCCAAAGAAAACTGAAACTGCTGAGTTGCTATAGCATCCCTTCTGTAGGAGCCTAACGTAGCATTTTAGTGAGACCCTGTCTCAAAATAAAATACAGTGAAGCAAAGGGAAAAAGAAAAAGGGAATTCAAAACGATAAAGTTTTCATCACATGTCATTGTCTTTTTAATAATATGAACTATTTGTTGTTCTTTTCCTTTTGATCTCCAAAACAGACAAAATTCTAATATCACTGATAAAAGTTAATCACCATGTTTAAGTATTTTCAAAGCCCAGCAATCCTATGACTAGCTTCAGTCCACTAAGAATCCTCTGACCACATTCACAGATAAGTCATTTATTTTTCAAAACGCTCTGTAAGGTAAGCATTATCATCATTCTGACCTCACGAGGGTGAAATGGGTTTCCAGAAATTATGTAAATGTCTCAAGAGCACATGATTGGCAAGCTTCAGAAATTTAAGTGGTATTTGTGAATGTTGGCGGAAGGAGATATAAAATGGGAATAGTCCGCTAAGGAGACAATCCTTGGGAAATATTTTTAAATAGCTGGTAGGGATTTATTTGTTTGTTTGGGGAATTTTGTTTTATTTTGGTGTTTTTGAGATGGGGTCTCACTATGTAGTTCAGGCTGGTCTTGAACTCACTTTTTTTTTTTTTTTTGAGACAGGTTCTTGCTTTGTGGTTCAGGTTGGCCCTGAGTTCACTATGTAGCCGAGGCAAGCCTCGAACTCAGCAATCCTCCTGCCTCTGCCTCCTGAGTGCTGGGATGACCCTGCGTGAGCCACCACGCCCAGCATTGTGGTTTGTGGTATTGATTGCTGGTGGGCGTGAGTCACCACGCCCAGCATTGTATGTGGTTACCGGGATCAAATTCCAGACTTTGTGCTTGCAGGCAGGCACCGGAACCACTGAGCTAAATCTCCAGCCCAGGATGTTCATTTTTATAAGAATTACAGTTTCAGATTATAACTTCTCTTGTGCATGGACTGCAAAACTATGAGAGAAACTTTAAAGACGCCGTATACCATTTAACCCAGTAACTGCAAGAGCAAGAACTGAGGCAAAGGAATTCCTTAATGTGTGTGGAACTCCTTGGTGGTGCCTGCAGGCCTGTAATCCCAGCTGTCTTGGAGGCTGAGGCAGGAGGAATACAAGATGGAGCCCAGCCTGGGCAACTGAATGGCTTAGTGAGACACTGTCTCAAAATAAGGAAAGTCTGGGAGTGTAGCTCAGTGTGAAGGTCCCAGTAGGTATAGTAAGGAATGATTTCATGGACAGGGAGCCAGAAAGCTCACTGTTACGTGTCCAGGAAGCTGGAGAGGCTAGGGGGACAACTCATTGCAAGTGGTCGGGGGAGTGACAGCTGAAACGCAAACCACCTAGTTTAGTGTCAGGACGCTTGCCTGACCTGTGTGAGGCTCTGTGTTCAAGTGCTGCGCTGGGGGTGGGCCATCACTCCTGTCCTGTCGTGGACGCCATAAACCCCTAATTCTCATATCTTGGTAGTTAAGGGTCACCTGGGGATCTTGTGTAACATGCATAATCCTTATCTCTATCTTCAGAGATCCTAATTCAACAAGTCCAAGGAATCTGGATGCCTGCAGGTCCCAGAGGGCTCTGACACAGCCAGGCAGGGTGGCACGGACCTGTAACCTCAGCCCTCCAGGAGGCTGAGACAGGAAGATTGAAAGTTCATTGGGTTCAAGTGCAGCCTGGGCAGTTTAGAGAGACCCTGTCTCAAAACCACTGATGCTTGATAAATCCTATACATTCAGCATTTATGATCTGTGTGCAATGTCTTGAAATCTAGTCATGCAATGGATACAAATGAATTAATGTAAAAAGCCACAAGAAAATATGAAATGTCATAGTTTATTATTTTTAATCAGTAAAATTATTCATCTATGGGAATCTTATACCTATTTGTGTATTTCAAAAATCTCTGCAGTGAGCAAATATAATCACACATTCTTTTATGCTCAGAAGCTAAATGTGTTAAAGTATATTATTTGTGAACATGTGTATTTCTAACAGTAAGGGTGTGGGGACCTGTGTGTGTGTGTGTGTGTGTTGTTTGGGCTGGCTTCAAACTCGTGATGCTCCCGCCTCAGCCTCCCAAGGAGCTGCGGTTTCAGGTAAACCACGCCTCACTCAAACGGACGGTAATTTCTATCCTCCCGTCCCAGCAGCCCAGTACTCAGTAAGTATTTACCTTTGAAAGTAAAACAAAACAAGACAGAAGGGTTTGAGGATGTAGCTCCGTGGGAAAATCTTGGGTTCAATCTGCAATATCGCAAAACTAGGCAAATATGTAGACACAAAGACGACGGAGAGGCAGACAAGTAACAATTCAGAAGGCCGAAGGCCCAAAGCAAGGCGGTCCGCAAGATGATGCTTTACTCTCGATGTGTCACTAGAGGGCGCCAGAACACGCTGCTTCAAAGGCGTTTCTCCTGAACGGAAACCCACTGGGTTTCAGTCAGACACAAGACTCCCCCGAAGTGACAGCCTCCTTCGAATAACCCCAAGGGCAGAAGACTGAATAAATCACCTGAAGAGGCCTATTGAGTAACAGAATTTCTTTGATGTCACCGCTTAGTCATGTTTCCTGGTACTGGAGGTTGAACCCGGGGACCCTCCCTCCCCTCCCTCCTTCCCTCCCTCCCCTCTCCCTCCCTCCCTCGAGTGCTCTCGCGCTCTCTCCCTCTCCCTCTCTCTCCAGACTCTTGCTTTGTAGTTCAGGCTGGCTCTGAGCTCACTGTGTAGCCCAGGCAAGCCTCCAACTCAGCAATCCTCCTGCCTCTGCCTCCCGAGTGCTGGGCTTACAGGCATGAGCCACCACGCCCGATTGTTTTATTTCTTGAGACAGGAACTCACTAAATTACCCATGTGGTATTCGAACCTGCCATCCTCTACCTGCCTCAGCCTCCCAAAGCGCTAGGTTTACGGAAATGCACCATCGCGTCAACTGGATGGTTTCTTGGTTCCTCCCAGTGCGCCCTGGGGACTGTGGCCCTTGCCGCCTGGACCTGCTCGTCGGAGCCCGCTGGGAGGCGCCCGCGAGCCGGTTTCCCCAGCTTCCTCTCTAAGCAGCGTCTCTAAGCAAGTCTTGACAGAGATCCCACGGAACCTGCACAGCAGGACGTGGGGTGTGAACTGCGGACAGGCCGGGCTATGCAGAGATCATGGGCTGGAGGTTTCTAGCGCGGCTGTTCGGAAAATTCCAGCTCAGTGCTGCCCCCTCAGGACGATTAGGAAATTGAACTCAAACTAGCCACAAAAGCAGTCAAGTTAAAACCAGCCAAATACCCTGAAAAACTACACTTATCACATTTTTTCCCCTCATGTATTGGATTGGTACTTCCAAGCCATGTGACCATCAGGGAAACACAAAGGGAAAATATGGAGAGACATAAAAATTTAGCGGTAGACGGGTGTAGGGGCTCACACTTGTCATCCCAGCACTCGGGAGGCAGAGGCGGGAGGATTGCTGAGTTTGAGGCTTGCCTGGGCTACATTGTGAGCGCAGGGCCAGCCTGGCGTGGTGACTCACACCCACCAGCAATCAGCACCACGCACCACAATGCCGGGCATGGTGGCTCACGCCTGTATTCCCAGCACTTGGGAGGCAGAGGCAGGAAGATCGCTGAGCTCGAGGCTTGCCTGGGTTACATAGTGAGCTCAGGGCCAGCCTGAGCTACAAAGCGAGACCCTGTCTCAAAAAAAAAAAAAAAAAAAAAAAAGAATCCTAGGGGCAGCAGAGGATGCCCTGGTGTTCATGCCAGAGCCCAGTAGCCAGGAATAATCACACAGCTATAAAACAAAGCAAAACAACCAAACATTAGAAAGAAACAGTTTTCCTTCTCTCCAGCACCACAAAATACCTGAGAATGAATGCAAGACCCTAACCCTGACTTATATTCTCAGCCTTAAATCTTTTCTTTTTTTTTTTTCATTTTGAGACAAGGGCTTGGTAAGTGGCTACACTGCTCAAGCTGGGCTCCATCTTGAAGCTACCCTGCTTCAGCCTCTAGTGTGCTGGGCATGCAGGCCTGCACAGTCATGCCTGGCTTCTCTTTAGCTTTTCGTCCCCAGTGAAGATAGGATGTCATCATCCAGCTGTGTGGTTTGGAATGGCAGCAGTTTAGTTTGGCTGAACTGCAGCTGTTTCCCAGAATTCTGCATGCCTCAGGCGGACCAGAAGGCTGTGGCACTTGGAAGGTAAGTGTGAAACAGCAGGCACATCGTTCCAGCTCACTAGACTGAGGCAGGGCACCTGGGGTTGTGCAGCTGCCAGAATCACAGCTCCTCCTTCCAGCCCCACACCACCCTCTTTAACCTCTCTGACTTCTGGCCTAGGTGTGTGCTTGGCTTTTACTAAATTATATATGTAGGAACTAACTGGCTTGGGCTAAGTTCCTGCACTAGATCCACTGGAGCAAATTAGAATGGAAATACTCTGACTAAGCTTCCAGATCTCCAAGGCAGAAGTAGCCATGCATGGTGGTGCACATCCGCAATCCCTGTGCTCGGGAGGCTGAGGCAGGAGGATCACCACAAGGTCAGCCTGGACTACATAGGGATAATGGTGTTTGAAAATAAAAACAACAATAAAACTGACCTGTTTGTCTGGGGATGTAGTTCAATGGCACTGCACCTGCACGGTAAATGCAAGGTCTTGATTTCAAACCCTGGTACAAAAAAGGGAAAAACAAACAAACAAACAAATTAACCTGTTTACCTGAATAAGAATTGTAGAATTTGAATTTGTAAGGAGGGACCAAATCTCCAGACAAGTCAGTTTTAGGTTCAGTGGTAAAGCCTTTATCTATAAAGTGTTTAACTGGCAGAAGTGAGGCCCTGGTTCAATTTTCAACACTGAATTTTTTTTAAAAAATTAAAGTCATTAAAATAACTTGTTATAGTTTTGACACACTAGTGGGCTCTGGGTTTTCCCATAGGATCCGGTTGTGGTGCTAATGGTTTCATACATCTTAAATTTATCAAGTGCCTTAGTTACATCATTTTCTTTTTTCTCAATTTACTGTCATGTTAGTTTGTTGATCTTGACCCTGTGAGCCATCAGCTGTAATTTATATGCAAGTTTTAAACATATTTGTTGCATATTAACCACACAGAGCAACGGATCCCACAGCTATCTTCACATTAGTCATCTGGGGTTTCCTATAAAAATATACATTCCAAGACTTCAAATCAGGCTTCCTCATTGAGATCTTCTATGAAGAAGACCAAACAACATGAATTCTAACAGGCTTATAAAATAATTCTGATTATTAGCTAGTTTGAGAAACTATCAACTAAGGAGTTTACCTTTTCCGTTTAAAAAAAAAATCGTCAAAACCATTCATTGATTTCCCAATTAAACACTCACCCAGTGTTAATTCCTTTGGTGTGGGGAGCTTACTTTCCAAAGACTGCCTACCCTGTTACGGACAGGACTGTTGACTTCTGTCTTATATTGATCTGAAACTTTCTTTCCCTCAAGTTTTACCTAAAGGTCTTGTGACACAGAAAACAAATCTAGATCAGAACTTGTAGAATTACTGAAAGTGAAGCCAGGGGCACTCTAGACCTTTTAATCTACTTTTTTTCAATCTTTTACTTTTTTTCTGAGATAGTGTCTCACTAAATTGACCTGCTGGCCTTGAACTTGTGACCCTCCAGCCTCAGTTTCTGGGGTGGCTGGGGTTAGAAGCATGCAATACCTGACCTGGCCCATTCTGTTTCTACATGTGTGGTTCAATGACTTGAGTTTGTTTTCCTTGTTGTGCCACTGTCACCACCATCTACTCTCAGAACTCTTCATCTTGCAAAACTGAAACTCTGTGTCTGTGAAACAGTAACTGCTCACTGCCCCTCCCCCTCTTGTCTTAATGAATGAGGCTACTCTAGACACCTCATATGAATGGAATCATACAATATCTGCCCTATTGTGACTGGGCATTAGGCTAATCTCACTTAGCCTAATGTCCTTAAGGTTATCTGTGTTGTAGCATTGGTCAGAATGTCCTTTGTTGTTGAGGCTTCATAATGTTTTGCCTAGTATTGTATGCCTATACTACATTTTGTTTATCCACTCAGCTATCAGACACTTGAGTTGTTTCCATCTTTTGAGACCAAGTACTCAACACTCACAATGTAAAGCAGGAGTTTCAAGCTGGCTCGTGATGTTTGAGGGTTCAGTTCATGGTGAGCTGTTTCCCAGGCAGAAACAACATGGTGGAGGAAAGCTGCTCAATCCATGGTAAGCAGGAAGTGGATTGGGATGGGTGGAGCGGGGGAAGGAGATGAACCCTTCTAGCTAACACCCCGGTGACCTACCTCTGATTAAATCCTTAACACTTCCTAATAGCACATTCAGCTATGAACTCATCAATGGATGAATCCACTGATGAATTGAGCAACTCAATGATCCAGTCACCTCACAAACACAAAAGATTTCTGGGGGTATGTTTTGAATCTCAACCATATCATCAGTTATAAAGACCTCTTATTATTTTGGGGTTCTAGAGGTTTCCATGTATGGTTACTTGGTGCTTTGTTTTGGGCCTGGTACATCATGGAAGTACTGCAGGGTAGAGAAATGTTACTTACTTTGTGGTAGGTTTGTGAAAGAGACTGGGCTCCGACCATCCCTTTCAAGGATCCAATGACTTCCTCCTAAATCCCACTCTTAAGGTTTCCACCATCAACACCACCTCCCAACTGTGTCTCAAGGGGGTCAGCTCTTTAACATATGGGTCTTTGGGGAAACATTCAAGGTGTAAACTGTAGCAAAGACAGACACTTGAAATAATTTTGGTAAATGTTACTCAAATAACGAACTACTCTTAAACCCAGTTTTTCTGTTCCAAACTGTAGATTTTTCTGAAGTTGTGATCTCTCTAAAAGAACTTTAGTGCTGTTTTTCTTCTCTGTTTCTAACAAAGAACAACAGCAATAAAAACAACAATAAAAAACTACGAATTTTCATGGTTAGATTGGTTTTTTTGCAATTTCAAATGACAGTTTCCATCTTTCACAGAAACTGGAGGGTTCTTGGTATTGGGTGATGATTTGTTACTATTTCATATTGACTGTCCAGTTCATTTTTCTCCTGGTTGGAAAGCTTCTGTGTGATCAATCACCATCATAACAGACCCTGGACCAGTCGTCTTCTACTTCCTGAGCTATCTTCTGGGATAGTTTGTTTAAACTCAAGATATGTTTGTACCAAGAAAAATTGATTTCCTGTTTTAGATCCAAATATTCATTGAGGAAGAATTCTCTGAATCTAAGTACACTTTGAAGCATAAACATTTGATTTTCCTGGTCTTCAGACCTTAGAAGTTCTTTTTGTAGGAACATTTTCCCTTTTATTTTCTACAATCAACTTCTTATTTTCCATTCAACAGAGACCAGAAATGCCTGAAAAAGGAATCCTATTTAAATCAAACTCTTCCGACCTTTTTATTTTTCAGAACAGGAGATTTAAAACAGGGAGTACTAAAGCACATCCCCAACTCTATTTGTTCCTATTTTTATTTTGAGACAGACTCTCACCAAATTATCAGGTTGGCCTAGAACTTGTAATTCTCCTCCCTCAGTCTCCTGAGTAGCTGAGATTACAGACGTGCACCATCACATCCAGCTAGTCTCTCTTCACTGTTTCTCAACAATGAGACAAATAGGCAATCAAGGAAACCCAGTGGAAGTCTTGACTACAGCTTCCTTTTGTGTGGGTTTAACATGGGGAAACAGACATAGGTGTTGGATTGTGTGGGGTTGAGCCCTCAGAGATGGAAGCAGGACTCCTGGCTCCTAATGTGACCTCGACCAAGGCACTTAATCTATCTGGGTATTAGTGAGATCCAGGAAGAATCTTTAGAATGTAATACAAAGTCCTAGCCTTCTCCAAATGGCAGTCCAACAGAAAAGTCTACTTGAGAAAACTATTGTAACTTTGCAAAATCATAAATCTGACTTTCCAACCAGATAGAAGCCATTTATGAACACATTTCTAACACTATGTTTACCCATCAGAAGGTAAACCCAAGGCTGTTCTTTGAAAATCTTGTACATACTACTGAACATGATGAAAGACAGTTCTTCAAAAGAAGTGATCTGACTTTAATTGGGGAAACACAAGAACATTTTGAAAAGCTTTAAAGTCATGGTGACTACTTTTTCAGAAAATTCCTTGCCTGAAAGTAAACACCAACTGTGTCTTGGAACCCATGCTTTACCTAAATTCTATGCCTATAAAATTGGATTTAAATTTTTGAAATAAATCAGAAACATTATGTGAATAAAATAATATCTAAACTTTTTTATCAATAAGTAGTAAAAATCAATTTCTAGAATTCAGTGGGCAACTTTGCATATTCTCATTATAAACCAGAGGGAGAATTTCTGTGTTAAGGTTTGAACCCAGGGCCATGTGCATACAAGGCAAGTGTTCAACCACTGAACTATATCCTCAGCTCCCCAGAGGGATGACTTTGATAAATTGTCTCCAAGTCTCACAATTTAAAAAATTTCCAAAGTGTACATTCATTATTTTTAAGAGGAAAACAATATCTCTGATTTACTCTATGAATTTAATCCATAGATTATATTTAATTAACTCTTATCTTTGCCAAACAAAAGTTGAATAATCTAACCAAAAGGAGGAGTCTTAGAAGGATTCTTATTACAAAACATACATTTATACATTTAAACATTTATTGAGGGCTTTGAGAAGATGGCTGTCAATGGCTTATATCTAGATGTCCCCTGAAGAGCCTCATAGGTGGGGCTTTGGGGAAGCGGCTAGATCATGAGTGTGGTGACTGGATCAGTTCGCTGATTAGTTAGTGTAGTTCTGGGTGAAGATAATGCTAAGCTCCACAGCGGCACCATCTAACAGATTTATAGCCTGGATGGAATACAAAGGGAAAGGAAGGCTTACTGCTGCTGCGGCTTCCTGTCTGCCTTGCCATGGACTGTTTCTCCTCTGTGATGGCCCCTCTGCCATGCCTGTCTGGGAGCCAGCTGTCTATGGACTAGTATAGCTACAAACTGTGAGCTAAAGTAAAACCTTTCCTCCCTTAACTTGTCAGTCTGGGGTATTTTTGTCCCTCAAACAGGGAAGTAACTAAGAAAATAGTCATGAACTAAAGCAGAGACTAATCTCATGAAGCTGGACTCCATCAAGGGAAAACCTATAAGAAACAAATAGATATATAACAATAGCTGATGTTAAGTGATACAAAGACAAAGGATCATAAGAGTGCAAAGAGCTGGGTGTCACTGGGTCTATCTGTAAAACCAGAACTCTAGAAGGCTGACGCAGGAGGATCATATGGTCAATCCCAGCCTGGGAAGTTTAGTAACCTAGCAAGACCCTATCTCAAATACGCATATTTAAAGAAGAGGGCTAGAGATGTACCTTAGCACAAAAACCCCTAGGACTCCTTTCATCAAAAGACAGGGCTGTTATAAGTTAAGTTACCTCCTTAACAACAACAACAACAACAACAACAACAACAACAACAACCCCTGGAAAGCATTCAATGAAGGGCATTTGTGCCATTTAGTAGGTATTTGTTCCCTGACTTTCCCCAGTGACCTGACTTTGCGGTGAGATCTTAACAACAAGAATGAGTTTATTTACAGTAGCAGTTGGCAAAGATTTTCTTGAAGGGACCAGAAAGTAAGCCATCTTGGCTAAATGTGGGTGGATGTTAAATATTTTTGGCCCTGTGAACCGTTCAGTCTCCATTGTAATTATTCAATTCTACCTCCAAGAAAGGAGCCATGGGCCACATAAGCAGATGGGGCTGTCTTCCAGTTAACTCTTATTTATGGGCAGTGCTCAAGACCAGCATTATGAAAACGGTGGAATAGAATGATCTAGAAAAGAAGACACGTGGCACATCGTACGGTAGAGGGTACCTATCGTAGGGTTTCTCATTCAGTTTTATAAATATATGCCAGTGATTCTCAAATTCTTTGGTCTCGGGATATTTTTGTGCTCTTAAAATATACAAAGGAGGGCCGGAGGGTTAGCTCAGTGGTTCTGGTGCCTGCCTCGCAAGGGCAAGGTCCTGAGTTCGATCCCCAGTAACCACATACAATGCTGGGTGTGGAGACTCACACCCACCAACAGTCAATACCACATACCACAGTGCCGGGTGTGGTGCCTCACGCCTGTCATCCCAGCACTCGGGAGGCAGAAGCAGGAGGATTGCTGAGTTCCAGGCTTGCCTGGACTACATAGTGAGCTCAGGGCCAGCCTGAACTCCAAAGTGAGACCCTGTCTCAAAAAAAAAAAGGAAAAAATACACACACACACACACACACACACACACACACACACACACAGAGGATACCCAGAAGCTTTTATTTCTGTGGTTTATATCTATTGCTATTTATTACGTGTGAAATTAAGATTGGGAATTTCAAAAAGGACTGTTTTGCACCAGTAACTGCGGAGTCAGCTACCCGCGTGGGCGGGATGAGCAGCGACTGGCAGGACCAGCAGTGGCCGCACCACGGCCCTTGTTCCTCCTGCCGCGACCTGGGAAATGGCTCTGACAACCACAGGGGTCCGAAGCGCTGCCTGTAGCCCGCGTGCTCTTGAGTTGTGACGCCGCCCGCAGCGGGTTTGTGCTGCGCGGGGTGGCGCCCTGGGCTGCCCCTGCTGGGTCGTGCAGAGCCGGGCGGGGAGCAGCCAGCCTGAGGCGCGCGTTTTGGTCGTTAGTGCTCAGGGCCTGGGGTGTGGCCTCACGGGCCCTTTGAAAGCAGCCTTGGGTCTGTGTCTCAGCAGATCTTGCAGCCCTCACCATCTCTGAGTCGCCTTCGCAGCGCCCCCCCCCCCCATTTTCTTATAAAGTGATCTCATTTGCAGGTAAAAAAAAGGTTTATGGTCCCGACCTATAAAATCCAAAAAGTTGAGGGTCGTTCTGCGTTCATCCCTACAGGCTCTGTCGCCTTTGGCTCAGACCGGCAGTGTATCTGTGCCAGCTTCGGAGGAGGGGCTTGAGCCCAGGGGTCACACCCCATTGTCTCCTTATAGAAATCAGTCTGTTACATCGCAGTAGCTTGGGGACAATCCCTCTCTCTTCTCTTTCCTCTCTCTCGCTCTCTGCCGCATGGGTAGGCTGAGAATTTCCCGAATCTCAAAGTCTGGTCCCATTTAACAATTCCTTTTTCAAATCCTCACTTTCTCCTTACATTTTACTAACACTCAGGAAGTTCTGAGTCTCTCCTTCAACTCTTAATTTTAAAAAAATCCTCTGCAGCTGGGCGTGGTGCCTCACGCCTGTCATCCCAGCACTCGGGAGGCAGAGGCAGGAGGATTGCTGAGTTCGAGGCTTGCCTGGGCTCCATAGTGAGCTCAGGGCCAGCCTGAACTACAAAGTGAGACCCTGTCTCAAAAAAAAAAAAAAATCCTCTGCAACTAAATATCCAATTTTATCACGTGCAAAGTTTACCTCCCACAGACACCTCACGGTAGATCAGCCACGTTCTTTTCTATGCTAAAACTTTATTATTTCGGTACCAGGAACTAAACTCGTGACCTTGCACTTTCAAGGCACGTGCCAGAACCACTGAGCTAAATTCCTGCCCTCTCTTTTATTCAGACACGGTCTCATCATGTAGTTCAGGCTGGCCTTGAACTCACTGTGTCGCCCAGACTGGCCTGAAACTTGTGACAATCCTCCTGCCTCAGTCTTCCAGGGGCCGGTATTAAGGCATGTGCTACTATACCCAGCTTCTTTTAACTTTATAATGAAGAACATTTTTCCAGTAACCTTCAAAAGCATGTTCCTCATTTCCATCTGTGGCAATACCAGAGTCTAGTAATCTTTTTCAGCATCCATCCTGAAACTCTTCCAGCCTCTACCTGTCACCCAGTTCCGGATCCACTGCCACATACTTAGGGTTTTTATAATGGTAAACCTCCATTTCTTGGTACTGAGATGTGTCTTGGAGGTCTCCAGAGAAGCAAGGTCATACGGAATCGAGAGACTACATGACTGTGGGCTGAAAAGTCCCGAGACCTGGAGTGGGGAAGATGGAGACCCAGGTATCTAACTTCAGGCCATGTCCAGGGGCCTGATATTGGTGAGGTCTAGCCAAGTATGCATTCAAAGACAGCTCAAGATGGCCAGGAAGAGAGAATGTATTATCCCTTCTCAGCCTCTCGTTTTGTTCAGGTCTTGTTTGTTTGTGTCCTTACTTATTCATGAATAAATGCTGGCACTGAGCCCAGGGCCTTCACATTGACTTACAACACAGCCCTTACCTTTTCAGACAAGCAGTTGCTAAATTGCTCAATTGCTTGGGTTGGGTTTGAACTTGCAATCCTCCTGCCTCAGCCTTCCAGAGGGTTATGGTCAGAAACATGTGCCTGTGTGCCCCACTTCTTTGCAATTTTAATAGACTGAATAGGACCCCCCGGAGGGGAAGGCAGTCTATTGTACTGTCTATGAATCAAATATTAATCTCTTAACAAATACCGTCACAGATATATGCATAAGAGTTGATCAAACAGCTAGCAACCTGGCCCAGTCAAGTCACACAAAGGCAACATTGTCCTTTTTTAAAATGGTGAAGGCCTGGAAATCATGACAAGTGGGAACGAGCTGAAAGAACAGAGCATGAAGGTGTCCAGCACACGTAATGGCTCTCTTCACTTACCCAAAGGGGTCCTGGTGCTCACAAAGTCACGGCTGCCTCCTGTGGTCCAGACCAAGAGAAAGTCCAGGGTGACGAGATCTACCACACCAAGGAGTGGAGAAGAACCTGGGGTCCTTAACACATTATTTAAGCTCTTAAACTATCTAAGGCTATTTATTCATGTACAATGAGATTGATACCTACCATCAATCAAATGGTCCCATAAAGCATTATGGCTTTTTTATTTGGTTTGTTTTTTTTCTGTAGCAGGTATTGAACTCAGGACCCTCGGCTTGCAAGGCAGGCGTGGAGCCCCTGAGCTACATCCCAAGCCCAAAGCATCGTTGGATAGTGTTACACATAAAAGGCTTAGCACACCGAGCATGGTGGCACACACCTGTAATCCCAGGACTCAGAAGGCTGAGGCAGGAAGATCACCCTGAGTTTGAGGTCAGCCAGGGTTATATAGTGAGTTAAAGACCAGCCCGCACTACAAAGTGAGACCTTATCTCAACACACACACACACACACACACACACACACACACACACACACACACACAGAATCCAGCTCAATGAATTATCGGTAAAGAAAATATAGCATAAATTTGAACCTGTCGAAGTATCAAAGCAGGGCCTGGGTAAGATCACTTGGTAAAAATGTTAAAAATGAAATTCATAGTGTGAGCCCATTTAACTAGAAGACTTGGGGTGGGGTGCACATGCCAGGCAAGTCTGCTGCCAGTGAGCTACATTCCCAGCCCCTCCCAGGACTCCACCACTCCAAAAATGCTCTGTGGGAGGCGCCCTCTGCCTGCCTGGAAGGGAGGTCTCAGACTATCTTCCCCACTAGGCCAGGCTCTGCATTTTAGCAAGACTTGCCTGTTAAAGAACAGCTCTGACCCACCCCTCCTCTTCTTCCCTAGCGACACTCCTCGCAGCCAGGATTCTGTGATAAAAATGGCCAGACATTTCGCAAGAAGGGGGGGGGGGGCTCAAGTTGTTAATTAGGCCTTCCGGAACCCAGTAACACTTTCTCAGCCAGACTATAGGGCGGTGGGACTTTTTTTCTTTTCTTTTCTTTTTTTTTTTTTGGCGCCCTGGATTTTTTTTTTCCTTTTACCATGGCAATTTACTCCTAAGATACTCTAACAACATATCCCTACTGGTGGCGTTACATTCTTGTAGCATTACAGTCACTTGTACTATAGGAAATTTGAATTCTTTCCAAAGCCATTGCTATATTTGGAAACTATCTGAGCATAATGTCAGTTTTACACAGGCTGGTATGTGGTTTTATGTGCATGAAATGCTGGCTGAAGGCAGAAAACTGCATTCGGCTGAGGTGGGCCACAAAGGGAATCGGTGCGTAGCGCGCAGGCCCGCGCCTGACCCCCCTTCCGGCCGCCTGCCGAGCCAGGCGCGCGGGGCTGGGGGTTCCTTCTGCTCCTCAGGGAAACCGGAGACCTGCTCCATCTGCTTTCACTTTGGCAAGTGGATTCCCGCACCTAAATCTCTGGATCGCTCATTCCCGGACACTGTACACAAACGACTTGCAGGCAGTGGAGACATTTAGAGAGACATTCAACCTCTCAAATACAGACTCGCGTTTCCTCCTGACATTAGAAGGCTTCTTTTTCGGAACACTTCACGGGGGAGGATTTGATGAAAACAGGACAAAGGCAGTGATAAAAGCAGGCTGCCAGGAGGTGGCGCCTGGCGCGGGGAGATTGGCGGGAACCTTCCCGGAAGGGGTCGCAGGCTCCCAGGAAAGGCCGGGGCGGGTGCGGGGTGCCCCGGGCTGGGACAGGATGGGGGAATCCCACTGCCTCAACAGTAAACCAAAAACCGAAACAGAATTCGTCAACGTAAACCAAAAACCGAATTCGTCAACGTAAGTCATTGGCTTTCAAACTCCTTGAAGTGCAGAAGACTTCAGCCAGGACGCAACCATGGGCCCAGAGTATGACCCAGAGTTGAGGCATTTTAGCAATTTAGCAAAACCCTGTCTCAAAATAGAAGTTTAAAAAGGGTCGCTGCTGTAGCTCAGTGTGAAGGGTGTGGGTTCAATGCCCAGCGCCGAGGGGTGGCCAGCGGTGAGGAGCAGAGCCCCCTAGGGTTCCTGTGGTGGAAATGGGCCTTACCACAGCACCAAGACAGAAATCTCCGTTTGGTTTTGCTTTCGGTTGTTTGAGTTATACATTGTCAGCTGTGATCCAAAAGTGTAAAATGGAAAATTCCAGAAATAAATAGCATAATCCTGAACTGTGAGCGTTCCCGAGTCGCGTCATGAAATCCACAGGGTTCTGCTCTGTCCAGCTCAGGACGCAAATGCCCCTTTGTCTGGCACCTCCACACGCGCCAACCCGCGGCAGGTCGATCATCAGACCCACTGGCGTGATGTCACTGGGCTTGTGTTCAAGTGACCCGTTTTACTTAATAAACTCCGAAGGACAACAATAGGAAGGTTGATGATTTGGATATGGCAAACATGCTGGTAGAAGGCAGCTAAGGGAAAACAGTCCTCGAGTGAAGAAGGAAGGAAAAGTTAATCGGATATCAAAGCTGTTAACTCCTCAGAAAGAATGAATCACCTTATCTGTGAAACTGTGACGAAGAAAAGAGGAATTTGTGTTTAGTTTCACAATCTCACCTCAAATTGTAGAAGTTAGGGCCACTGCACATGATAAATGTTAGTTAAGAGGAAAAAAAGATGGAAAAGGCATTAAATGTAACGTGGATATCTTGAGGGAAAAAGTATAGAATTTGTTGTTACAGAGTTTGGATGGAGGCATCTGATATGGTCTTGTAATATATCTCCCTGTATAAAAGGGGTCTACTGTATTTTAGGAGAAACATGTTGTACTGTTTTAGGTTTGTGTGCAGTAATAATGTTGAACCAGGAACAGCACTCTGGGAGGCTGAGGCAGGAGCTTCACAAGTTTGAGCCTAGCCTGGCCACCTTACTGACTCAGCAAGACCCTGTCTCAAAATAAAAGATAAAGGAAGCGTTCTGGAGTATAGCTCAATAGGTTCATTCTCCACTACTGAAAAACAAAAGAACACCCTAATGTTAAACGTGACCTTTGGTTTTACAAAGGGCCTTTTCACCGAAAACTCAGAAGTTCCCTTTATGCAGGTGGAAGCCTGAGGCTTCCACTTCCGGTGCCCTTTGTTCAGCTGGATGGAGCCTCTTCAGGCCCTGTTCAAAGGTGAAGATAACCTCAGTGTGTCTCAAACAACCGACAGATGTGTTGGTGCCTGCCTGAAATCCCAGCACATGGGAGGCTGAAGCAGGAGGATTGCTAGGAGATCCAGGCCACTGTGGGGAAGGGGAGCAACATAACAAGTTCGAGGCCAGCCTGAACTACGCAGCGCGATCCTATACAAACAACCATGGGGCCTGGCTCACAATCACCTGGGAACTTGTTAAAAAGCGTAATTTGGGAGTCGCACCTGGCCCCGGAGCACCTGAGACTCAGCTATCTGGATTTCAGCAATGTTGACGGACACAGGCTGAGGACAGAAGCCGCAGCTAGGGGACCCTGGATCCCAGAACCAGACCCTGACACCTAAGGCCTCTCAGGGTCCAGGTCTCCCATGTGCAGTCCCGAACGGGGCCAGCTTCTTGGGCAATCAGGGAGCAGGAAGGAGGTGCAGGGTGAGCCAGCCTAGTGGCTTCTAATCTTTCTCCCTGGTTAGCTGGACACCAGCGCCCTTTTCTGTTCGTGGCCACACGCTCTCTACGTTTCCAGTCTCCTGTTCATCTTGTATTCTACTGTGTTCCCCTCGCACAGGCCATCTGGATGCCTGACCTTCAGCCCAGGTCCTGGCCCCAGGGAAGGCTTAAGGTCTCCCCATCCCTTCTCCTGCTCCCTCTGCTCTGGACACAGAACTGTAGTCCTGCGGTTTGGCTCCGCAAAGCTAAGCATTCTCTGCCTCCCCCATGCAGACATCTGATCCCTCTCCAGAGGGCAGAACCAGCCTCCATTAACTCCTCTGTGACCTCCCCATTCTTCCCGCCCAGCCCCCTTTCCCAGAAAAGTGAGCCAGCTCTTCCTGGGGCACCTTGGAGCCCCCAGCCTACCTCAGCCTTCCCCTCAGGCGTTTGTAACTCTGCATCTGCTCTTCTGACCGCCTTGGATTCCCCATATCTACATCCACGCTGCTTGCTCAAAGTAGGGAAGCAGGAAATGTTCCTCAGATGGAATGAAGGTTTCATTTCCTCCTCCCGGCAGGCAGAGATCAGTATCCTGCACTTCTGTGTCTGGATTCCCAGTCCCAGGGTGACCGTGAAGCTGGAAGTGGCCCAGAGCACCTCCACATCACTGGAATAAGGAAGAGCCCTCGAGGTGCCCAGAGAAACGCCCAGCCTCTCTGCACCTTGCTGTGGGCCCTGGGCTGGCCGTTTTGCTGCTCAGAGAAGCAGAGAGGATGCTGGGTAGGTTCAGAGAGGGGGCAGTGAGATAGCCGGTTACATGAGGAGCATTAAGGGGAAGTAAGGAGGTGGGGACACCCCTCCCTGCGCTGTGGGGTCGATTGGGCTGTATTAGGAACTTGCTTTGGCCAGGCTGGGCCTGGGGAGAAAAATCTAAGCAGGTATAGTAAAGGAGGTTTTGTGACTGGAGTTGACAGTATCTTTACATGAAAATTAGTGCATATATCACTATGTATATTACATTCAAATCTATCATCTATTGCTAGGGATTGAACCCTAGGCCGTAACATATGAAAAAAATCTTTTTTAAATGTTGAGACAGGGTCTAAAAAGTGCCTAAATTGCCCAGGTTGGGTTAGAAATCTTCCTGTTTCCGCCTCCTAGAGTGCTGGGATTACAGGTGTACACCATCACGCCCAGGTAGGGCTATATAATTAAGTCTTGCATTTTGTCTCCTAATGAAGGATTATCTTCATAATGAAGGATTGTCCAAATCACAAAAGGGTCCTTTTAAGAAGCAGCTTCAGGGCTGGAGATTTAGCTCTGTGGTTCTGGCGCCTGCCTAGCAAGCACAAGCTCCCTGGTTCGATCCCCGGTGACCACCTACAGCAGTACTGGGGTGGTGACTCACGCCCACCAGCAATCAGTACCACATACCACAATTCTGGGCATGGTGGCTCGCACCTGTAATCCCAGCACTCGGGAGGCAGAGGCAGCAGGATTGCTGAGTTCGAGGCTTGCCTGGGCTACATAGTGAGCTCAGAGCCAGCCTGAACTACAAAGTGAGACCTTGTCTCAAAAAAAAAAGAAAAAGAAAAAAAAAAGAAGCAGCTTCAGTGAGGGCTGAAGGTATAGCTCCCTCTGGTGAGGGGGTGAAGGTGAGGGTGGGGCAGATTCAGTTTGAGCTCAGCAAAGGCAATGTAGTGATTCCCTATCTCCAAATATAATTTAAAACAGGCTGCCATGTAGGTTAGGGGTAGAGCCCCTGCCTAGCATGTGAGGCCCTGGGTTCCACACCTATCACAGAGCCATCTTCTCCTGTGTGTTTACAGATTGTTAGGTGCTTAACAGAGAGAGGAAAACTAAGAAGCTGGCATGCTTCAGTCACTGCTTATCAAGTGGCACTGAAATCAAGATGAAGTTATTCTGAAAGAATAATGCTAAAAATGCTATTTGCCGTGTTTTTTCTTTAAAGGGTTATCTGACCAGCAGAGTGGGGTTTTGGGAGTTATTGGTTATCTGTTTTGTTTTGTTGTAGGTTGGAATCCAAAGCCCCAGGTGGTCCGCTCAGGGTCGGAGCCAGGAAGAAGTGAGGGACACTGAGGCCGCAGGACTGCAGCCCTCCACCCCCTGAGCTGGGCGATGCCCCTGGCGTCCCCTCTTCCCCTGTCCTAAGATCTACTCCTTGGAGCCACAGAGAAGGAAAACAAAGACCCCTGAGCTGGCTGTTTATTTTTCACAGTGACTCTTGAACAGGGAAATTGTCCTGTAACTCCGTCAGGCAATTTGAGGTTTCTCCAGAATTCTGTGTTGTCTTTGTATTACCATGAAATTCAAAATCAGTGGGCCATGCTCCTAAGAAACTACAGTTTTTCATAATTGACTATTTATACAGTATTTATCAATTTATTTTAATCTCCTTAGAAGAAGATCCTACCCACGAAAACAATCAAAGATACAAACCTCCCCAGTGTAATCCCAGTACTTGGAAGGCTGAGGCAGGAGGATTGCTGAGAGTTTGAGGCCAGTCTGGGCTACACATGAGTTCAAGACCAGCCTGAACTACACTGTGTCCTAAAGTAGAGACAAAGGTAAAACATTACAACCTTGGCCAGAGATATATCTGTTGGAGTCTAAGCCTCAAGGTAAAGATGAAATGAAGGCCAGAGATTTAGCTCAGTGGTTCTGCTGCCTGCCTAGCAAGCACAAGTTCCCTGGTTCAATCCCCGGTAACCACATACAACAATACTGGGTGTAGTGACTCATGCCCACCAGCAATCAGTACCACATACCACAATGAGGGCATGGTGGCTCACACCTGTAACCCCAGCACTCAAGAGGAGGCAGAGCAGGAGGGTTGCTGAGCTTGAGGCTAGCCTGGGCTACATAGTGAGCTCAGGGCCAGCCTGAACTACAAAGTGAGGTCCTGTCTCAAAAAAAAAAAAAAAAAGATGAAATGACCAGGACAAGAGAAATGATAACATTTGACCTAATGAAGTTTAGATAGACATCAGTCACCCTACTGGATGACCAAGACCTCTAGATCCATCATTTCTTAGAACAAGTCTTTGTTCTTTCATGTACACTTGTTACATGACTAGTTCCCCCATTGGGTCATTGTTACCTAGACAACTATATTTGTAACCTTATTGGCTGTTCATAGCTTCAATCCATGTTGTGTTCACATGGTTTTGCTCTAGAAAACTTCCCCCAATAAGTGGGATCCTCAGCCACACAGATAGGATCTCTTCTGCTTCTCAGGAGCTATTCTTTCAATAAATATTACCTACCTACTCTTAATCTCCATAGTTCCTAGAATTCATTCTTTGATTTTAGACAATATAAATTTGGTTTATAAGACATCTAACAGGTTGGGAGATATATTTTCATATTTCATCTCTTGTATCAAAAGAACATTTTTATGTTTACTGGTACATATTAGCAGTGTACAAAGATTACATGCATTGTGGAGAGTTGTTACAACATGTACATGCCACATTTTAATTCTTTTTATTTCTCCACCTCCCCTTCCATCTCTTCATCCTTTTCCCATATGCAAAAGATCCATCTTTGCAAAAATTAATCTTTCTTGGGGGCTATCTAATTAAAAATGTGAACATTATTTTTCTGACATTTTTACTGCATGAAGTATATTTAAAAGAGTGCTATACAAAGATACCATAAGAACTCTGAAAAAGAAAAATAATAATGAACCCTAAACATTAAAAGACATGCACAAAACCCTTTCAAGTAGCATTATTGATAGTAACCAAAGGCAGATAAGAGCAGGGGACATAGCTCAGTGGTGTATACCCAGCATAGCAAGCTTGAGGCCCTGAGTTAGAGTCCCGGTACCAAAAACAAAAACAAAAACCAAAAAAGATGAAAGGCAGACAAAATCCAAATGTCAATCAACAGAAGAATAAATTGTTGTATGGGCATATAGCAATAGAAATGAACTGCTGTTACACTGAATCAGGCAATAATTATGAGTCATCAGGGATATGTTGTATGTGATCTATTTACATAGAGTTCAAAGGTCGCGGTAATAGGGAGGAGGCAGGAGAGTGGCTCAGGGAGTTGATACTGCTCTGTTTCTTGGGCTGGGTGATATTTACACAAATGTGTTCTCTGTGGGAATTTGGTCAGATGGCCTGTGTATAATTTGTCAACATTCTGTCAACCTCCTCTCTCTCTCTCTCTTTCTCCTCTTCCTTCCTTCCTTCCTTCCTTCCTCTCTCTCTCTCTCTCTCTCTCTTTCTTTTCTTTTCTTTCTCTTTCTTTCTTTTTGTGGTACTGGCAATAGAAGATGGGCCCTTCTTTTGAGCTACATCCTTAGCCCTTTTTACATTTTTCCATTTGAAACAGGGTCTCATTAAGTCACTAAGTGGCCCACATGGGCCTCTTCCTCCCTCAGTGTTGGGGATTATAGGCATGGACTGTCACTGCCAGCTGAATTTAAAATGTTTTTATGGGATACATTTATTGGATACATTTTAGGTGATGTTTTGATGCTCTTGTGTCTTAATTTTCTTGTTACTGAGATAAAATATCCAACACTGGATGTTAAAGGGGGATAGTTTTATTTAACTGACAATTTGTAGAGATTTCAGTCCATAATCAGCTGGCTGCAAGGCAGGGTGGCACACGGAACAGGGGCCACAGTGTAGAAGGTGGCAAAAGCAATGAGAGGACCTTAAAGATGTCTTCCTGCCCCTTTTACACAGACTTAGTAATCACAGGTCCTTAATCCCAGCATCACACACTCTAGAGTCAACCAGCTCTGAAAAAGCTGCCTGAGCATTTGGGGGACATCTAGACACAAATGTAACATGAGACACGTAGATTTATATTGAAGTGATTATTATAGTCAAGCAAATTAACATAACAGCATGCCACACAATCTCCTCCCCTCCCCCCTTTTTGGTGTTAAGAACATCTAAAATCTACTTTCTTGGCAAATTACTGGTATATGATATTATAATTAGCAGCAGTCCTTACATTATAAACTAGATCTGTAGGGCCGGAGGGTTAGCTCAGTGGTTCCGGCGCCTGCCTCGCAAGCGTAAGGACCTGAGTTCGATCCCCGGTTACCACATATAATGCTGGGCGTGGTGGCTCACGCCTGTAATCCCAGCACTCAGGAGGCAGAGATGGGAGGATTGCTGAGTTCGCGGTGGCTTGCTTGGGCACCATAGTGAGCTCAGGGCCAGCCTGAACTACAAAGCAAGACCCTGTCTCCAAAAAGCAAAAAAAAAAAAAAAAAAAAAAAAATTAGATCTGTAGCTTTATTTACCCATAAATGACAACTTTGCACCCTTTGACCTGAAGTTATTCACTTAGTCTTATCCCTCAGGGCCCCCCATTGATAACCACTGTTTTTAGGTTCCTTCTTATGTTTCTGATTGTTGTTTTCAGTATTCAAAACTTTTAATAAAAAGGCACTCCCCTTTGGCCTTGAAATTTGACTTTCAGAAAATTTTCCTAGGGAAAACAATAAACAAGAGCTCCCAGGTATAACAAGATATATGTTGATGTACAGTTTACCACAAATAAAAAAATAGAAGCAACCTAAATGTCTAATGATGAAGGAACCGGATGAATAATTTATGATGCCTACACATGCTGACACATTATCCGGTCCACTGTGGGTGATAAAGATCTACAGTTATTGACGAGCAAAAGGCTCCGATGACATAAGCAGCAAAGTATTTTGACATCTGCAAATACAATACCCAAACGGTTTCCATAGTAACTTTGGTGGTAGGGGTTCTGTCTGATTGCTTTTCTTTTTACTAATGCATTTTTTCCAACTTTTCTATAAAACTCTCATGTTTTAAAAGATAATCATTTTATGAACCTTAAAAGGTTCAGCTATTGATATGCAGAAAATTGCCTCCTTTAAGAACTAAAACTTTGGGGCAGGAGATTTAGCTCAGTGGTTCCAACGCCTGCCTAGCAAGCGCAAGGCCCTGGTTCAATCCCCAGTAACCACATACAACAATACCGGGCATGGTGACTCATGCCCACTGGCAGCCAGTACCACATACCACAGTGCCAGGTGTGGTGGCTCACGCCTGTAATCCCAGCACTCGGGAGGCAGAGGCAGGAGGGTTGCTGAGTTCGAGGCTTGCCTGGGTTACATGGTGAGTTCAGGGCCAGCCGGAACTACAAAGTGAGACCCTGTCTCAAAAAAAAAAAAAAAAAAAGGACTAAAATTTCGTAGACAGGCCCAGAATGGTGACCCAGCTACTTATTAACCAGGCTGTGTCGAGTGCTGTTTCAGTGGGAGAGTTTCCTAACCTGATGTACCTCAGAGGTACGGCACATGCTTAGTCAGCACGAGGCCCTTGGTTCAATACTCATGATGGCAAAAAAAAAAAAAAAAAAAAAGAGCAAAGAGTCAAAGCAGCAGCTTCCTTTTCTAGACCTATACAAGTGAAAGCACTTTTGTTTAGTAGATGGACGATGGTTCAATCCATGTGAAGAGCTTCCCATTGACAGACACACGAAAGATACCAACACAGGCCATTGCCCTGCTTTGGGTGAGTCCAAGAAAAGTAACTTCTGGATCTAGATTTCACATCCTCATTTGCAAAGATGCCCAATTTTTCAGGAGATTAAAAATCAACCTATAGTCTGTCTTGTTCTGATGAAGTTTGTTGTTGTTATTGTTGTTGTTTTTTTTTTTGAGGTACCAGAATTGAACTCAGGCCTTTGTGCTTCCAAGGTAGGCACAGAATTGCTTGAGCTAAATCGTCGGCCCTGTTCCATCTTTTTATCTGTGCTTTAGTCATTTTGGTGATGGTTCCTAATCTCAAAAAGGTGATGTACTCAGCTATGCCTGGGCCCAGTTTCTGTCTCAAAGTTGTTGAGAAATGTATCTGTGTGGTTAAGGAAGTGCTGTGGTCTGCAGTCCCCAAAGCTGCATGTGAGGAAGAGAGTGGGCATTTAACAGGATATGGTGTTTAGAAGAGGGGCTTCGGGGAGGTGATCAGGATTATATGAGGTCACAGGGTGAGCCCCGTGGGTGAGTCAGGCAGCTTTATAAGAGAGAGAGAGAGGCCAGAAGAGAATCTATTAGTTGATTCATCAGTACACAGAGATATGGACACACGAACCCTTTGTCTTTTAACATGTGATGTCGTGCACCTGGTTGGGACTCTCTCAGCACAAAAGCCATGATCAAGTGTGTCCCCCAGACCTTGGACTTCCAGAGCCATGAGCCAACAACAAAACAAAGCCCTTTTCATTACAATTTATCCAGTCTCTGGTGTGGGGTGATTGGCCAGAGGAAGTACACAAAGGAGATTAATGCTGGAGGGATGCCAAGCCCCCTCCTGAACCGAACTTTCCTCTGTGTATCTTTTTTTCAGAGAACACAGAGCCTCGTCAGTTTCAAAGCATCACCTGAAACAGTGGAATGTACATCTGAGGGGAACTAGTTCCCTGACAGGGCACCTTCTATTCTTGCTGGCAGAGGGACGCTGGCTCCTGCCAGGTCCTCCCACCTGCAGGCATTTGGCTCAGTAGTTTGTCCAGCTTTTTAGCTCAGGCTTTTGCCTAGCAGTAGCTTGTAGCCCCGAGACATCCTCAGAAGTGTGGCGAGATCACCGTTCTTGAGTGGAACAAAGGCACACAATTCACAGTTTAGCGCCCAGGTCTGGAGGGAGCTGAGCTGGCAGCAGAAGCTAGGGAAGTACCAGGAGGGATGGCGCTGGAGGCGAGGCGCAGGCTCAGGCCAGTACCCAGAGATGCCAGGACTCAGTGCCCAGAAGTGCAGTTACACTGTATCTTGGTATTTCTTCCTTAAGTATTATTCTCCCCCTTCATTAATTTTCTTGTACTCAAATCTGTGCACGTAGTAAATGCCACAGCCTTAATTATGACAAAGTTCTGTGGGCTCGAGTCTTCAGAGACAGTGAAAATTAGAGGAATATAGAGATAGCCTCATGTTACAGAGGTTAGGTACGGACCTCACGGCTACAAACGATGAAGGAGCCAGGAAGAGAAGCAAAGTTAGGGCCTGGAAATTGCAGAAGAACGTGTGAACGTGTGGAAAGGAGGACCAAGGAAAGATGAGGAAACTGAGGCCAGAGGCAAGGCTAGCTCTAGAATGCAGGCTTCGGTTCCCAGGATCCTCTGGATCCCAGATCCTCACAGCCACCCTTTCTCCCTCTTCTGCCTAGGAGAACTGGACGGACAGCTCGAGAGTCTAGTCTGAACAGGAGGTCATGCTTAAGGTCAGGCTCTGCACTGGAGGGAGCATCCTGAGCGGCAGGTTTCCCGTCTCTGCCCTGGGGATTCCTTCTTCCGCAGCAGGTGAGGGAGGCTCACTGCGGCAACGTTCATGGTCGTCATGGAAACCTCCTCCCTGGTCTCCCGGCCCACTGCGGGCGGCTTTTCCATATCCACCAATGAGGATGTGTGGTTCCTGTGACGTCGATGGTAGCTGGGCAGGTAGTGTTAGAAATCTAGAGTACCTTAATCAGGATTGGGAAATACCAGGTGGGATCAAGTATAGAGTGATATTTACTTTAAAAAAATGTATTATGGTTGCCGGGCGCGGTGGCTCACCCCTGTAATCCCAGCACTCGGGAGGCAGAGGCAAGAGGATTGCTGTGAGTTCGAGGCTTGCCTAGGCAAGTGAGCTCAGGGTCAGTCTGAACTACAAAGCGAGACCCTGTCTAAAAAAAAAAAAGTTTTATTAAAGTATTTGCAATATTTTTTCCCATCACATTTCATATGGTGCACAATGAGGAGGAAAAACTGGCTTCAAAAAATCAGCTTCCTGGGCCGGAGGGTTAGCTCAGTGGTTCCGGCGTCTGCCTTGCAAGCGCAAGGACCTGAGTTCGATCCCCGGTAACCACATATAATGCTGGGCGTGGTGGCTCACGCCTGTAATCCCAGCACTCGGGAGGCAGAGACAGGAGGATTGCTGAGTTCGCGGTGGCTTGCCTGGGCACCATAGTGAGCTCAGGGCCAGCCTGAACTACAAAGCGAGACCCTGTCTCCAAAAAGCAA
>PVIC010022843.1:0-27360 GCA_004025085.1 Thryonomys swinderianus
GGAACAAGAGAGCTAGCATGGTTGCGGTCCTAATAAATGAACACTGCCATTTTCAAATGCACCCAGAGCTTCTGTCCACTGCGCAACACTGTTTCAGAGGAAAGAGATATGAAAGATGCTTCACTGTTCTTAAAAAATACCACTATGAGCCAAGATAGAAAGAAATATATTTTATAAAAAATGAGATATGAATATAGGAAGTCAGCTCCAAGAAATTAATTCAACAGTGTATACAAAAGCATGAATCTATTAAGGGATTTTGAACTTGTGTTTTAAAAAAAGTAGAAATTAACAGGGTTAGTGCAAAGGAAAGGATGAAGATAAAGTAGAATTGGTAAATTTATAAAAGAAATTGTTAAATGTGAGGCAAGTAACTGGTATTTATAGAATGGTTAGATTAAATAATGGTAGATATTACAACTCTGAAAGATAGAGATCTTCATAATAATATACCAACATTCTTCTCAATTTGAAGGTTTTCCTTAGTTCATTGATGAAAGACATCACATTCTATTTCTCAAAGAACTTTAAAGTGTTACTGATAACACATACATTTTTATGATTTTAAAGTAAGTGATACTATTGACATTATAATTAGTAAGGAAAATGTGATGTAAATGAACTCTAGAATATATGGTAGAAATTGTGAAATAGAAAATATTCAAAGGGAAATGAGGTGTAGGGGTAAGTAACAAGGGGAAGAAAAACATGGTAATAAAGAAAGGGAAACAAAGCATATGTATATAGGGGTAGGGGGCTGTAGAGGGGGTGGGGGAATGGGAAAAATGAGAATTAAATTATGTCATATGCTAATACAAATTCTCACTCTTGTATGTGATTACAATGTGTATATATAATGTACCAATAAAGATTCAAATTTTAAAAACCATGACGCATAATCTTGCCCCTGTTAGAATGACTACTATCAAAAAGATTTTTTTTTAAAAAAATTTCCTTTAGATTGTAAAAAAATAAAAACTCTTAAGCACTGTTGGTGTGAATGCAAATTAGTATGGCCTCTGGGGAATGCAGTATGGAAATTTCTCAAAAAACTAGAAATGGAAATATTACATAACCCAACAATACTTCTGATGGTATACAACCAAAGGAAATTTCTTTCTATGGTCTGTTTACCTGAACTATGTTTATTGCAGTACTATCCACAATAACCAAAAAACTAAAAACACCAAGTTTTCCCCTGGCAGACGAATGTATAAAGAAAATATAGTATATATAATCAGGAATTCATTTATCCATAAATATCCTGGCAACATGAGTGAGACTGAAGCACACTGTATTAAATAAAACAAGCTAAGTACATCCAGACAAAGAGCATATGATCCACATTCTTGGGGTCTCCCAGTTCCTGTCATGTCCACCGTACATTTGATTCTGCTATCATATTTTCACACATCACCCTTTGAGAGTCACTGCTGACCTCTTGGGCCTGCCCTTGAAATCTGGGTGGAAATCTCTATAACATGATAACTCAAACACTCCACATTCCTGACAGACAAGGACTACTTACCAAACTGTTTTAAACACCAGTCTCTTCTGAAAACTGTTGGATGCCCTCTTAGCACTGCTTTCAGTGTGTTTTGCATGTTTTGATTTGTTGCACTTTAATATGCATTTAATTTCATGTATAGTTTCACTGACACATCTTCTTTGACTCATAGTTAAAGATGGTTTATTTAATATTCATAGTTTAGATATTCTCCCATTGTCTTTTGTTACTGATCTTTGGGCTGATTTCATTTTTGTCAGAGGACACAAGTCTACTCTTGAAATTATCTTCTTTAAATTATTTCAAATTTATTGAGGTTTGCTTCATGCCCTAGAACATGGTCTATCTTGATGAATAGTCTATGGGTGCATGAAAAAAAAAATTCACTCTAGAGCTGTTAGGTGACTTACTCTGTCAATGGGATCCTGTTGGTTGTGTTGTTCGGTTCTCCTGGAACTTTCTGTGTAGCAGCACCATCAGCTGCTGGAGATGAAGGTGCTCTTACTGTAGGTTTGGCCATTTCTCTTTGCAGCCTTTTGGCAGTAGTTTAAAAGACTCAACACTCACAACTAAAATAGGAGATGTTTAATTTGGCTCATGTTTCTGAGGCTTCAGTCAAGGTTGGGCTGGTTCCAAGGAAGGAACAAGGTGAAAGGGCCGGCTAGAGCAAAGCTACTTGGTTGGTAGAAAGTGGAAATCAGAGCACAGAGGGTGAGTGTCAGTGAGGTGTATCCTGCAAAGGCAAATTCACAAAAATCTGCAAAGTTTTTATATGCTGACAAGGTTTTCTTATATGCTAATTTCTGGTAAAAGCTAAAATTAAAAATATGTTTATTTAAAATATTTTCAACTATTTTTTTTCAGTGCTGGGGATCAAACTTGGGCCCTTATGCTTTCAAGGTAGGCCCCATACCTCTTGAGCTAAATCCCCAGCCTATTTTCAAGTCTTTAAAAAGGACCAATGTGAGAAGAATTGTTCTACTTGCTTTCAAAGCATATCTCTCATGAGCATAGAATGTTGGAAGAGGGTTGAACATATAGATAAAAGAACAGAGATAGACCCACACACATATGTACAACTGATTTTAGATAAAGGTGAAAGCCAGTTTAATAAATGGAAAATAATTTGTTGAAAAAAATAATTTTTTCAACAAATAATGTTGAAGTGATTGGACATCTGTAGACCCACCCACAAAACTGGAAAAAAAAACCATAAAAGAATGTTGGTTTGAACCTTACATCTCACTCAAGAGTGAACTCATAATGGATCTTGGTCTTGAATGCAAATATAAAACTATAAAAATTTTTCATTTTAAAAAATTCACATACACATTAAAAAAAAATCCTTGGGGAAAAGAACTATACTTTGGCTTGGCTCCAAAAATAGTGTGTGTGATAGTCTTGACTGTTAGCTTGATTGACTTGAAGAGATTGGTAATAATAGTTCTGCACGTATCTGGCTAGAGCTTGGGGTTGGGACCTTCAGGACTACATCTGGTCTCTGGTTCCTTCTCTGGCACTTCTCCTCTGTTCTGCTTCCAAGATGCCATGATTAAACAGCTTCCTAGTGCCAGTATCTCCTGCCACACTAATTCTGCCTTATTGAGAGCCAACCATGAACTGAAATTTCTGAAGCTTTGAGACAAAATAAAGCTTTTTTACTTTTAAATTGCAGGTGCCAGGAATGGAACACTGACCAGCACAATGTGCTAAAGGAAAAATTAGTACACTGAACCTCAACAAAATTAAAAATTTTGTTTTATAAAAGAGGGTAAGAATATACAAAATGGTTTTCTCTCAGACAATGTAAGATAAAACTATTTCCTGATCATATAGCTAAGAAAAAGCTAATATCTGTAATACATAAAAAGCATAAAACATTCAATCAGAAAAATAAGGAAAGCTTATAGTTAGACACTTGTCTTCAAAATATGTACAGATGGAAAATAAGCACGTGAAAAGAAGCTCAGCAACATCTGCCTGAGTGAAAAAGTAATGAAAACTTCAATGAAATACCACTACACCCATGACAGAATGACTAAAACAAAAATTAATGACAATAAGAAATTGGAGGTGCATGGAGAAAGTGAGCTGCCCACAGGTTACTGGTGGGAATCCAAAATGATACTACCAGTCTGAGAAAATGTGTGGAAGTTTCTTGTAAAACTAAGACTACCATTACTGCTTGTTCTGGCAATTGCATTCCTAGATATTTATTCACAAGCAATGAGGATATGTTCACCCTAAAACATGTACACAAATGTTCACAGCTACTTGATTCCTAGCAGCCAGAAATGTGAAACAGCTTAGATTTCCTGTGATGAGAGAAGGGTTCAATAACCTCAGTACATGCACAATATGGAAAACTGTTTATCTACAGAAGGAAAAACTATGGATTAATATGATAGTGCCTCTCAAGGAATTGTGTTGCATGCAAATAAGTAAATCACAAAAGATTAGGGTTTATGATTTTATTTATACAGTTTGTGCTTCCACTTACAGTATACATTCTTGAAATGACAAAATTACAGAGATGGGGAACAGAATCACATTCTCCAGGGGCTGATGGTGGGGGTGGGAGAGGTAGGCAGTGTATGTATGAGTCAGCTTTGCCATCAATAGAATACAACACGCAACACCTGTAATTTAAAGGAGGAATGGTTTAATTTGGCTCATGATTTCAAAGGATTCAGTTCACAGTCAGCTGCCAAGACAGAGACGTCATGGTGGAAAGGCACGGCAGAGCAAAGCTGTATAATTCACAGTGGCCGGGAAGCGGGGTGGGAGGATAGTGACAGAGAGGAGGATCCAGGGACCGGACGCAGACCCCAAGTCTACCCCTCCATGACCTAGCTACACACATACAGCAGCGTACTTAACAGTGCCCTCTGCAGTGCTCAAGCCAGCCCAGCGGAGATAAAGATGCTTAACCACTGAGATGTGCAACACAAGGGACCCTTGTGCAATACAACCATTCTTCATCCTCACTGTATCAATGTCACTGTCAAAGTTGTGATACTGTAGTATAGCTTTGCAAGATATAACCATTGCAGTAAATTAATCAGGGGTACACAGGGCCTCTGTATTGCTCATTACCATTTCATATCAACCCATAATTCTCTCAAGATAAAAAGTTCAATTAAAAAATTATACAAAATATTGAGCTTTATTGGAATGATAAAGTTGATAGACACAAAAAACATATTGCGATCTTTGTAAATTTTGAGAAAATTTCCCTAGACTGGGTATTGCTCCACTGGTCACCTTGTACCTTCTAGAAGAAAGAACCTGTTACCCCTGTTTGTTGTGTTACTTGTGAGCTGTGTTTCACACGGAGCAAATGCCGTAGTCCCCACGGACTAGCTCTACACTTTGAACAGAAATGCCCCCATTTTTCTCTCCAGGTCTCTCTGCCTCAACTGTTATGTAAGAAAGCTTAGCGACCTCCTGAGACTCTTCAGCTTCAAAATTGTAGCATTCCAGTTCTTTTCTCTTGAATTGAGGTTCTCCATCCAACAGAAGTGAAAAAACATAAAATTCTTAAGCCTTGAACATTCTTTGCATGAGCTCCATCTCTGCTATTTCGTATTTGATTCCCAGCCCGCTCTTATTCCTCTTGACTACCAGGAAATATCAAATGTGTTCTCTAAATTACTGTTTGCTGAAAGGGTAATGGCATAGTTGTGGGTATTGGAAAATGAAACATGAATCCTAAACAGGAAAACAGAATCAGACTATGGTCTTTATCCAACATTAAGCTTCCCTTGAGACACACACCCCTCCTTAGCATACACATGAGAATCACTCCCCACTTGGTTTTTCACTGTGTGAACAAAACACTCTCAGTGCAGAGCATGGTCGGATGACAAGTACATCTGTTTGACTGGAAGGAAGCAAATAGTCTCTCATTACTATCTGTTGTGTGACTGGATTCTTACCTTGCTGACTCCTTTAGAAATACAGTAAATTGTTTTTAAAAAATCAGCCAGCCAGGACTACCTGTTTGCAGGGAAATAGTGAGAGCAAGCTAGGAACTGGCTGGATTCTGCTACAGCCTCTGATCAAATCAAGGGCTGATGCAGGTTGATACGTTGCGTGTTGGGTGTTCACAGTGGAGAATCTGAGGTGAGAAAATGGCTACAGGTATGATTGGGGATTGATCCTAGGAGTCAACATTGGTGTAACAAAAAAAAAACACTGAGACAGAAAAGACCAAAGCCCTGTAATAAGCATGTGACTGAGCTCTAAAGTATGTCTCTCTGAAGACGGGATGTTGGGCAGTTACCTATAAACATATTGTGATCTTTCTAAACTTTGAGAAAATTCAGATTCTCCACGGTGAACACCCAAGTCTGTGTATTGCTCCCAGAAATCTTAAATACCCCAATGTCACAGGTCCCCAGGGTGGACCAAACCTCCAGAGAAAAGAATGAGGAAAGTAGAGAAATGAATCTGTGGGACCTTGAAATGGATGGTTCCTGGTAGCTGGCAGCTAGCGCTACTGAGAAACTGAGCTGATTTGAGTTGGAGCACCAGGGGTTTGTGCTGTTGTATTTTCCAAATGTAAACCCAAAATGCCAGGGACTTGCTAGGCAGGCACTGGAACCACTGAGCTAAATCTCTGGCCCTACAAATATAACCTTAAAGCATGTATCTATGGCTAAACTTCAAAAAGGAGGTGATAAAAATTTACAAGGAGAGGGTGCTGGGGATTTAGCTCAAGTGGTACCACACCAACCTTGGATGCACAAGGGCCTGAGTTCAATCCCCGGTACCACAAAAAAAAAAAAAAGTATTAAAAATTTACAAGGAGATCACAAATCTAAACACAAAACATGAATGTAATATCAAAGAAAATCTAGGAAATTAAAAATTGCCTGCACTGACAAAGACACTGTTATGCATGGGTAAAGACCAGGCACAGACTGGAAGAAACTGTTTGCAAAAGTCACGTATGATGCAGGACTCAGTAAAATACACAAAGAGCTTTTGAAATGCCACAATAAGAAAACCACCCAATTTAAAAAGTGGGCCCATGACCTTAATAGGTGTTCACCAAAGAAAAATCTAAAGCAGCAAATAACAGTATGAAAAGATGGTCCGTATCATATGTCATCATCAGAGTAAAACGGTGATACGTTTCTGCTGCACAGTCCAATATATTAACAACCCTGAAGGTAAGTGAGGATAACGAACAACACAAATTTTCCTTCATTGCCAGTGCTGATGTAAAATGGTACAGCCTCTTTGGAGTACAATTTGGTAGTTTCTTATAAAGCTAAACATAATTCTACCTTATGATCCAGCAATTGTGCTTTTTGGTATTTATTCAAAAGAATAAAAAATTTATTCCTGCACTGAAACCCACCACAGGCATATTTAAAGCAGCTTTGTTCATAACTGTCAAAACTTAAAGGAAATAAAGATAAATTTCAGTAGGCTAATAGATTTATAAACTGTGGTTTATTTTCTGAAGACACACAAAAAATATTATTCTGTGACAAAAAGAAATGAATTATCAAGCCACAAAAAGACATGGAGGAGCTTCAAACACATTTTACTAAATAAAAGAGGCCAATATAAAAAGC
Source organism: Thryonomys swinderianus (assembly GCA_004025085.1). NCBI lineage: Eukaryota > Metazoa > Chordata > Mammalia > Rodentia > Thryonomyidae > Thryonomys > Thryonomys swinderianus. The sequence goes on from PVIC010022843.1 coordinate 7,096, forward strand.
CTATACAACATATGATTCCAGCATCCTAGATATGAAAATAGTAGTGACCAGGGGTTAAAGGAAAGGAGAGATAAATAGGTGGAGGGCAGAGGATTTTTACTGTCATGAAACTCTCACGTGTGACTCTGTAATGGTGGATACTTGTCATGCGTTCGTCCAAAGCCATAGAATATACAGGCCCATGCAAGAGCCCTCACATACCCTATGGACTGTGAGAGAAGAAGTGTTCATGCAGGTTTATTGATGAGAACAACTACTGATGGATGGAGGTGAAGAAGCGGGGAAGGCCAGGCACGTGCGAGCTAGGGAGTGAGGGTACGGGACATCTCTGTATCTGTCACTCAATGTTGCCAAAAGGTTACAAGTGCTCTAAAAAGAAAATCAATTAAAGTAGGAATGGGAATATTAGAATATCTATGGGATGAAAAGAAAAGTATAAATGTAACAGAAATTATAACAATGTCCCAGAATATGTAGGGTATGTATGTGCGCATGAGTGTGCGGCACCTACCTGTGGTTATATGTTGAGAAAGAGAGAGAGAATCACGAACACATTCATGTCGGCTCCCCAGCCTGCATTTCAGCTGCGTGGCGCTGCCCCTCCCCCCCCACCTATGAGACGCTCCTATGACACTAGAAACCCAAGAGCACTGACCACAATGATGAGAAAATTGCATAAAATCTACCACAAATATCCTGAAAAAGATCTCACACATCGTCTCAACCTTAGAAAGTTTTCTCATGCACAGAGTAGGAACAGGATTTGTATCAAACCTAACTCAAATGTTCTAAAGATCTCAAAGGGTGTGATTGAAAAATATAATGTATGTTTACATTTTAGAATGCTATTAATTCCACTCAAAATATTGCTCTTGACTTAGAACACACCCTTTCGCTCTTGCCTCTTTCTGAAGCACTTCTGAAAGTCTTTGTGTCTAGGTTGTGTGTGTGTGTGTGTCTTTGGTTGTGCTCTTGTGGCTGTCTTGATGTCCTAAAGTAATCCAGAAAATTGACCCTTTAAGATCTCTGTGACTTTGGGGAAGGGCCACGATTGCACCATGACAGGCCCAGCGAATAAGGTGGATGAGAACACGTAGTAATAGTTTTATCAGCCTGCCTTTCTGTTGGACGGCCTTTGGCCTAGCTTTCACTGCATTTTTGGTCATATCTTGTTTTGTGTCTTGGGGTGGGTTTTTTGGTGGTACCAGGGAATCGAACTCTGGGACCTTGTGCTTCCAATGTAGGCATGGTACCACTTGAGCCAAATCCCCGGCCGGTCATATCTCGTAAAGACCTAATGAAAGACTTCCAGAACTGCTTCACAAAGTGGCAAAAACAACTGGATAAGTGTGTTCAAAGGGAAGTATTTGGAGGATTAATGATAACATGTCTTTTACTGTAATAAATTTGTAAAAACCTTTAAATATTTTCCATATTTTTCAATATGTGAAAATCCTATGAAAACAAAAAGTACTATGTGATATATCTATTTTACTTTTAATTATGATTTGTGAGGAGCAAAATGTAAATTTCTGGTTACTAAGGAAAAGATAAATAAATCATCTACTCACAAATCTTTTTCCAGCTCTTTAATTATCTGACTCACTCCCTGCACAGGACAACAATCCACGGAGGAATTCTGGGCAGATTTGACACAGGAGTGAACTGTGCCCTGATATACCAGAAAATAGAAGGACACCAGGGAGGGCTGAGAAAACTTCTGCTCTTCAGAGGCCCCTGGGAGGCCTGAGCCAGAGTGGGGGCTCCTGTACCCACAGAACAGGCTCACCAGTCATGATGGAGGTGCCGAGTTGGCTACTGCTGATGGTCTTTTCCATGTTCCTCCACTCAGTCTGTTGATGGTCCAGAGTACGATGAGGGAGAAGGCAAGAGCTTCATCCCAGAAAGATTTGATCTGAGCCCTAGAAACCTCCCAAGATGTTGAAATGGAAAAAGGGAACTTTGAAATATGTCTCAGACCAGGCTATTGGAGATTACCAAGCTTTAGTAAATTTCAAATTCAGTGGTATTGTAGGCTGAATTAGTTCTCTCTGTAGACTGGATTAAGTCTGAATCACACATTTATGCTTCAGACTAAACCATTTTGATAAAGGCTCAAGGTAGAAGGAATATCCCAGCTCTTCCACTGAAATATTCATGACGCTTGGCTGTTAAATGTTCACAAAGGGTTCATCTATTCCTGATAATACAGGGCAACCAGAAGTCTAGTCCAGTGTGCAGAAGAGATGCCCAGAGGCTCTGGTGACAAAGGGAAAGACACTGACTATGGTGTGGGCGAGATGTGGGAAGCTGCATCCTACGAGACATCTCCCCTCCAAAGACTCCCCCACCACTCGCAGCATAACCCTCCCCACAATTCTCCCATGACATCTGCTAGTTCATCAATATGAAGGATGTGGTGTTGGAGGGGATTCTGCTGTGACAATGAAAGGACAGATGAGTGTCTTGTTGAGGTAAATGAAGTGAAGGAAGGAAGTCAGAGGTCAAGAGTGATGAAGGCCCTCGGGTGTTCAGCAAACATTTTGGAAAGGTTTTTGTACTTCCTGGGCTAAAGTTTATCCTACTAAGACTTCAGGGATGAAGGAGTTCTCAGGTGAATTATCTAGAAATATAAAATTCTCAACTGAGAAATAGGAAAGTCACATCAACAATAGCTCAAAATATTGCTGTCCTGTACTAAAAAGTTTATCCAAAATTATAAGTTGTTTTTATACTGGGGGAATCAAATAGTATGGTACCAAGTCATTAGATCTAGAAATAACAATGAAACATCTTATAGACTTGTTATATTTGCTAAAACTTATCTCCTATGATATTTTCCAAAATAACCATATTTCTGGTTTCAAATTGCTTTAAAAGCTTGTTTCATTAAAAGGTGAAATCTATTTCCTTCTCCTTCAAACTGAATCTGTTCCTTTTAAGAAGCAGCCATCTGAAGTCCTACGCAACATTTACCTCTAATTAGATAGAAATTAGTCATTTACCACATGTAACTGAAAGGAAAGGAGGCCAATAATGTTATCTTGCTCTGAAAAAAAAATAAAACTAACATCAAGTTTCTGCTACTAAGCATGAAGAAGGCAATGGACATTGGTAGGCAACTTATAGTTTCTGTTACAGGTTATATTTTGAAGAATATTTAGTGGCCCAGAATAAAAGGTGACAGAAAACTTGAGCAGTAGAATTTCCCTCAAGCCTTCCTGCTTCCCATGTGGGAAGTCTTGGGCCTTTCTCCAGACCCCTAAGGATTCCTGTTTATTTTCCATGCTCCTATGTTCACCTGTCACTTTTGTCTGAATTGTTCTGTAATCCTTTTGGTTTTTGCAGCTCGTTCTCTTTCTCTGGACAGCCTTGCCCATGAATATGACACTTTTACTTCAACCTCCAAAAAAAAAAAAAATGAAGCTCTTGGATATAGCAGAGTTTTTCTGGAGGCTTCCAACATAGCTGAGAGATGCGATGGTATCTTACCATGTAAAGCAATTTACACTTAAAGTGTTATCAGTGCACCACTGTAGTGAGTAATGATATCTGTTAACCATAGAAACCAACTATGTTCTTCTGGGATCATTCCTAAACTGTGTTGAGAATTTGATGTGTAGTAGGTGCTATTGTGAGCTTTCTCATGTATTATCTCTACTTGATTCTCAAAAAACTCCATGGCATAAGAAGCTGCGTAATTGTCATTTTACAGACAGAAATATAAAGGGAAAATATTCTAAACCAAGATTCAGTCTCAAATATATACATACTCTTGGTCTCCCATACTATGCTAGTTCCCAATGGAACATTCTGGAAGGATGTTAGAAACTCATAAAACTAACGAGAAAGCTGACAAAATAGGCTGGGCAAGCTCTGTGAGGCTAAGAAACAAATTATGGGGAGCATCTGGATTGGGCATCATTGCCAGAATCAATAAGCTCCCATCATTCTCAGACGCTATTACTTCACTCAAATCACAACAGCAATTGCTCTAACTTGGTCACATGCCACCTTCTGACTGAGTCAAGCCAGAGTGTCTGATTGCCCCAGATTCTGTGACCAAAGAGGACCAAGGCAGGAAATGAAAGAACTATGTTGATCAGACCAACAAATAAACGCATGTACTACCATCATTCATAAAACCTGTTGTCCTTTTTTAACTTCTGAAAGTTTTCACTAACTCTCCAGCTGTTGTTTGCTCACATCTGTGTCCAGGATGTAGGGTGAGGGTGGAAGGATGGGCTTGATTTCAAACTCCCAACACTCTTTTCTGGACTTTCTGCTTCTGGGCGTAACATTCCCCAGTGCCAGTTTTCTGATGCCTGATAAAGGAAATTTGAGCTTTCCCATTAACTTCCTGTTAAACTACACTAGCTCTTCTGCTTCCATCAGATAAGTCTATTTTCACATGAAGAAATTCACTTCAGTGTTTTGCTGAAGAACAACAAACCATTGGACAAGCCTACTGACTCTTAGCAATACAAGGACGCTTTGTCTTCAGAGACTTTTGTTAGCCAGCCCTGCACAAAAATAATTGGGAGAGTTTCTTCTTATACCTATAATACCTCTAAAAAAGATTCACAGAGATTTTTATTCTCTCTCTTCCCAAGTAAGTTTTTATCTGGAAAAGTTTTACAGCGACATATTCCACAAACCTTGGCATAAGATATATATGTTTATAGGAAATTTGTGTATATTAAAATATATGTATATATCTCTAAGTAATTCTGCATAGGTTTATTTTTGGCTCAGAACACTCTCAGGCATAAGGCAGAATATTTAATGTAGTTGCTCCTAAGCAACTAAGTGAGCTTAGTCAATTCCAGTGTTGTCTGTAGCAATGTAGTTTCAGATTCAGTCCTTCGATATTGTCTCCCAGTCGCTGCCATCTGTGTTGATATTTGGCTTTGACGCTTTGTCTTTCTGCACAACTTGTGCTCATTCTGTGCTGCTTCCTAACCAGCCCTTCCTAGTGTCTCCACTCCGCACCTGGTAGTCTGCTGCGGTGAGTTCAGACGAGGGTATATCCTCCTTTTAATCACACACTCAGGATGCTAGTGAATCCAAAGCCAGTGAGTTCTTTGCACCCCGAAGTTACTATGACTGACTTTTTAACAGGACTGCAGGCTGGCTGGTCCCCTCACCTAGCGATCACAAAGCAGGGCATCGTCCCGTTCTAACTTCCACTGCAAGCACAATCACACTGTGCTCTCACACCACAGGGGCACAAGTACAAGCAGTGAGCCTGCTCTCCACCCGACAGCACACCAGAGCACTGGGCCCCCAAACTCACCTTAGGGTGGTTCTATCATCCCCAGGCCTTCATTTTTGCCCCTTATACGTCATTAGTGGGACTAGGTGACATCAGTGGAAGGGAGAACTGACCGCCCCCTCTTCCCCTGCACTGGGAATCTTCATCTAGTCTGGGGAGAGGAGGTGCAGGTATGAAGAGCTTCTATCTTATTGTATGTCTTTTACAGCTTATGTAGGAAGATTAAAAAGTACTTTTTATTCTGCCTTTTTTTGATAACCCCAAAACAGGCAATAAATGAGGCAAAAATGTGTTGCATAGTATGCATTGTATTTAATCATTATGCTTTTAATATGTATAAATATATGTCATAAACACAATGAACATATTATATAACAGAGACTATAAATCTGGTTTCATGCATATCTAACATACCTAGATAAGTATTTAGAAGGAAATACACTTGAAGTTCAATATTTATATGGTAATTTTTGCATTCTTTGTGGTTTTCTATATTCACTAAATTCTACTTAAAATGTGTATTTTTTATAAGCATAACATAAATAAGTAAATAATACATTTTAAAGTTTCTTTTTGGACATAGAAATAGACTATCTACATACTATGGCATTTTATTACATTTATAAGAAAAACTGGAGAAATGTTATTTGTTTCAAAAATTCCCAAACTGCCTTATATGTTGCAATGGTGAAAATGGGAATGGTAGAAGAAAGCCATTAGCAAGCGAGTGATGGAGTCATCTGAAACCACTTCTTCAGAATTATTTCAAGCAAGTAATGGGTTAAAGATGGATTTTGAGTGGTCTTCAAATTCCTCAGCAGTGGCCTATACAAATGAAATGACAGATGTGATCATCAATATTTCCACTGATAGAAAGCTGTTATAGGAAATAAATGAACGGTGCTACATGCGATACTACATTAATCTTAACACAAGAGCCTGAGGCTATTTCTCCTGTGTTTAAGTCAGTGTCAAGCTTTCTGGTTTCCCAGCTTTAAACTGCAATCGGTATCTTCCCACACTGCTTTAGGTAGAGAGCTCTAGGGAGACTCGCCACTAGACATGCTACGAAGAAGTTCTACGAGGGATCAGGCTGGGTGGTTGGTATTAGTAACCATCGGAACCAACGGCCGGGAGCGGGAAGTTAGCTGTCCTTCTTCCCTTCCCGTCTTCCGAGACATCAAGCTCAGCTGGAAGCATGGGGAGCTAATCACCGAATCATCCTTTTCACTTGGGCGAGCGGGCGCACTTCTCTGACCTGAGGTTTCCTCAAATGCGAAGATCCTGCTGTCAAGAAGAGGTAAACAAGGTAAGAACTTGGACTATAGGTACCTGGAAAAGCTTGGTTCAAGGACCACCGTTGCACCACGAGCTGACAGTCGCTTCTTTTCTGTCTCCATCTGGTCGTAGGGCCTCTAGCTGTGCCACACAGCGATCCCCTCAAGGGACACTGTACATTCTTTGATTTATTTTCAAGTCCTTTAAAGCATCATTTCTTCTACTGTCTTTCCCATCCTTGATTTCCCCAAATCTTCCTAATCCCCTTCCTAATTTGCTCATATTATCTGTTTGGGATTGGATGGAAGCACAGGTCTAAGCCGCAGTGTCCCGCCCAGCTCAGTGTCACAGCAGAAGCAAACTCAGATCTGGGTGATCTGGGTTGGGCTTTCTGCCTCCACTGAGGCCTAGGAGTAGTCACCGAATGGACGCACAGGCAGGACGGGTAGATTAACCAGAGTGAATGACTCCAAGGGACGGCATCAGAGCCCATGGTGTGAACCAGAGGCAAGAGCACAGAGTAATTGCAAGCCAGAAAGCAAGAAGAGCAATAATACGAACAACAAGAATAAATGCAACTCGAGTATTCTACCCAAACTCTATGGGGTCAGAAGGGGTTCAAATTTCAGAGGTTCTTTTTGTTTGATTTGTTTGTTTGTATCTCCACAGGTTTTACTGGCTGAGCATCTTAAGTCTGAAGATAAAACTGCTCCAAAATCCAAAACTGGTGGAGCACTTTGGATTTTTTGATTAGACATATTTAGCCTATAAGAAAAGAACATCGTTTTCTTAAGCTTTATTAATCTCTATCAAAATTTATTTGAAATTATTATACTTTTTATGATGAAACCTATTATTCCTATGTTAGTTGACTGGCTTTTACAGTACCAAACCATACAGAATATAATTTTGTTTATATTTCAGCTCTAAATTAGAAAATTGATATGAGGTAGATGGTAGCAATTGGTGCATATGTGAAAACATCCATAAAGCAGCCAACTTTGTTGGGAATAAAAGTTACTAGTGTAAAATGAAGTTAGAAAGATATAATAATTATATGGTTTGGGGCTGGGAATTAAGCTCAGTGGTTCCAGCGTCTGCCTGGCAAACTCAAGGTCCTGAGTTCTATCCCCGGTACCACATACCACAGTGCTGGGTTGGGTGGCTCACACCTATAATCCCAGCGCTCAAAAGGCAGAGGCAGGAGGATTGTTGTGAGTTCAAGACCAGCCTGGGCTACATAGTGAGTTCAGGGCCAGTCTGAACTACAAAGCAAAACCCTGTCTCAAAATAATAATAGTAATTATATGGTCTGTATCATAAAGGGCTGAACTATAAAATGGCATGAACTACAAGATCATATGAGATAAGAAATGAAACTTCTACTTTCAGTGGTAGAAAACCAGATACTTAGATGAACATTTACTTAGATTACAGAAGAGATGAGAAAATTGTTGGCATCACATTAAAGATTTAGTAGATTGAGGCTCCGGGGAGGACAGAAAGGCAGAGACATGAGCCCATGATGTGGAACTACTTTCTCAGAGGCTTCTGTTTAAACAGGCTGCTCAGTCACTAAGAGCAATTTTGTCTGGTTCTTGGGATCAGATGAATCAGTGTTTGCAAAGCAAGGAAAAACTGGTAACTTGCTGATGAAGCAGAAGCCCACGTCAGGTCATCAAGCCTGATATAATTTGGTAATCAGATTAAAGTAAGAGCAGTTTAGAGACTGCAGTGCCCAGGTATATTGGAGCAGCAAACAGAAATTTTCAGAGAAAAATGACACTCCGCAGACTGGCAGCTATCTGTGTAAACAAAATTCCGAAAGAAGCATCAGGAATCCTTTCAGTGAGAGAAACTCACAGGAAAGTCAAACAAAACTACTCAGAGTAAGGGATGGAGAAACAAAAAGATAAGAAAAGAGGAGAAACAAGACATTGGTAAAACAATTACAAGGGTGAACATTCATTTTCTCCTAAATCCCAGAGAAAGAGAAGAGGTAATGTATAATAATTCAGAAGTAATTAATGGGTATGAATTTCCCAACACTGGTGAAAGATATCACTGACAAATTAAAGTTTTTAAATATTAAAAATATGCAGAGAAATACATCCCTGCAGAGCTTGCAGAACTAAAAGCAAAGCAAATGCAAAGAGATAATTGTGAAAGTAATAATAGAAAAAAAATGCTGTCCTCAGCAGAGAATAATTGAAATGATATGTGAACTTTTCTCAGACAAAAAAATAATAGTCTTTTCAACAGACTGAAAGAAAAAAATTTGGCTTCTGTGCTAGTGAAAGTGTCATTTAGAACGAAGCCAAAGATATCTTTCTGTAAAAGAGTAAAGAGTTCATCACTGTGTTAAGAAAACTGCAAAAAAGAAAAGAAAAAAGAAAAAGAAAAAGAAAAAACCCTCTAACTAGAAGATCGTGATCCATTTGGATCTGGGAGATGCAGGGTCAAGAGAAAAGTAATGAAATCTAAAACAAGTGGATAAACCAAATAAGCATCCATCATACGAACCCGTTCTGACGTTTTACAAGGTTTTCCACACCCCCGCGCACACACGCACACACAGGCTGTATCGATTAACACATGAGACAGAACCTGGCTCATTGACCAGCCTTCTAAGGAATTGTTAAAGTGACTTAATCTGAAGCTTATTGAAAAGATGCTTCCTCCCCGCCTACTTTACCTACTCTTCCAGGAGAAACAAGGACGCTGCTCCCAGCAGCCCACGCTGATTAGCAGGCTGCGCTCTCAAACGCACATCTAAAGGAGCTCGCAGAGACAGGATCGCAGACTCCAGACAGCCCCGGAGCGGCCTGTGAGCCACGGCGGGAGAGCTGGGCGCGCACCGCGCGGTGCGTCCTCCCGGCTCGATCTCACACACCTAAGTTGTATTAAAACTGCAGAAAAACGGGACTTGTATTGTCGCTAAAAATTAAAAATGGAAATAGAAATGATGGCCCGCTGGTGTTTGTTTCAGTACAACTAATGACATGAAAGTTTTTGGAAATTTTATCAGATCGCAAAACAATATTGCTTTCAAATATATTTTATTTGGCCCAAACAAAAAAATAAAAGCGAGGTCTGGATATCTTAATATGCTCACCATAAAACAGAAATGGCCATTTTCTATAGGCCATTTGCAAACAAGTAGTGGTTAAAATGATTAAAATTTGTTGCTTCATCTTCTCTAAAATTCCACTTGTCAAAATTAAATACTGACATCATTACAGTAAGAACAGAAAAATAAAAACATACTTGAACCAATAACATTCTGAAATATTTTGTATTTATTTCCTCCTATAAAACATTGAGTTAGTGTATTCATTTCCAAAGAACACGTTGGAGAATATTAGTGAGAAAGAATATTGTTACTGTTGGTGTTGATAAATGCTGGATACTAAGTTATAGGGGCATAGTAAGAGAAACTTCAGGAAAAAAAAACTTCGATGTAATTTCAGCATAATTTTAATTTCAGATGAGCAAACTCAAAAATTTTCTCCTAAACAGAAATACATTAGAATTCATTAGAGTCGGTATTATTTATAACTTTATATCTATTAAACACAAGTAGATAAACATTTCTAGAGAAAACAACTTTATCTTAAAAATATCATTATACAAAAACTAAGGCTTTAAATTGGCTAACATTGCATAGAATCTTATTTCAATAAATACTTTATTTTAAAAAAGAATACCATTGTTTGGTAAATAATTGGGCTCCCTGGGGAAATATTTACCGAAACAGTTAATATTTCTGAGAATAACAAAAATGTGGCACTTGCTGCCGAGAACTAGTAAAGACAAGTTGATTGTCAAATGATTGCATTTTATACCTCTTTTGATCATCCAAAAACTTCAAAATCATTTTATGGAAACTGGAATAGACATTTTGAAATAGACACCAACCTCCTTACACAGTTATCAATGACAGAGACGATGTTAGGCGGACATTTTAGAAAAGTTCTTGCCAACTGTAATGTATCGCAATTTAAAATTCCACTATGACATGTAACCATGACAGCCAGGAGGACCGTTTTCCAGCTCTGTACAGTGAAGAGATGTATCTTTCAGCACAATATCCATCAAAAAGATTAAGTAATGAAACAGGACACATTTCTGTCACTTCTGTGTCTGCCTGCTGTGTCAGTACACAGAACGAGAGAAAAGCTGTCATTCTGAGTAGCATTTTCCAATCTGGAAGCTTTTAGGAAAATTACAGGGCACTGAAGAATTACAGTTCACATTAGAACTGATTGGTGTCATAGTCAAAAGGGGAAAAGATTTCGTGTCCTTCCGCAATGGGATTTGTCTTCCATGAGCTAAGCTAATCACCTCCGTATTCATAAAACTAACTCTATAGCTAATCTAAATAAATCATCCATCATGGGCTCTTTTATACAAAACTGATTTTGATTTTCATAAGCATCAGGCAACTTTGGCTGTATTGTCAACATCTGTACAAATAATATTGTACAAATAATAATGCTGCTGGCTGTTTGAAAGTCCTTTCTAGGCTCTCTCCCAGAAAAAATTTCTGGCTCCTGAATTTTGCTAGATTTTCAGCTCCCAAATAAAGTTTAGGTTTTCATTATCTAGGGAAGCATCTCTAGGGTGATCATATTAAATGAAACTGACTTTACTCTCTCCCCATGAAGGAAGCATTTGACAATGATTTTCTCTTCACTGCTCTCTCCTGAGTTTTAGCCCAGAGTTAGCAGAGAACAGCAAATATAACTGTATCGTTCAACAAGAGAAGAGAAAGTAATTTCAGTCTAATGCAGCAACAATGTCTAAATCAATTGCTTATTGAGTATGGAATATTTTAGGGTAGCTAAATCATTCAAGAAAGGTTTAAAGAAATGTCTTCAAAGTTGAGAAGGCAAATTTATAACTAGTAAACATAGGAAATATTCAAAGGGAAAAGGGCAGGGGAAAATAATGAAAGAAAAGAATAAAAATGATTTTTTTAAAAAAACATATGTATATACGGGGTGGAGGTTGTAGAGTGGGTGGGGATATGAGTAAAAAGGATAATAACTCATGTCATATACTGCTACAAATTTCCCAATGTTGAGTGTGAAACGTACCAATAAAGGATTCAATTTTTTAAAAAAAAAGAATGGTGAGGTGCCATTTGCTTTTTTAGATAAATAAAATAATTTCTATTATATTTTTTTGAGTTCCCAACCTGGATCTTATTAAATTGCTATGTGATAATAGATCTACTGGAATTTTTTACTACAAAATTGACTTCTCTGATACCCTTGGTAAAAGTGAGAGAAAAGTATAGAAAAGCTAAAGTCATAATTAAAATAGACCTTAAAAACTATGCCAAATACCTGTTTTCCTTTGGGGAAGCTGCTTTGCTTCTCTGGGCCTTAGAGATCTTACTTACGGTGTAGAGATAATATCAGCACCCACTGCCTAGGATTCTGTCGGGAATGAACTACAATTAAGCAAAGTAATACTGCATGAAATAATACTTCTCACTGCGAGTATCAGTATCCAGTCAGAATCAGTGTGGATGTAGGGCCAGAAACAGCTTAAAGCATGAAAAAATAAACTAGCTAAAAATAATTTTGAGTAGATTCACAATTTTCTTCACAGAGAATGTCACTATTGTACTGTTTTACTAGTGTGAAAGGAAAGTAAGAGCCTCACAGTTGATTAAGAATGTGAGCCCTTGACTAGCAGTGGTATTTATATGTCACACATATGCGTGCAAACACTCCTGTGAAACAGAGAGATCTTCAGGGAAGACATTTCTTAGGCCAGACCTGAGCGGTCAGACTGTGTGTTTCAAAATGGTTAGCGGTCAGGAAAAGTCCATGCATTCTCTGTGCAATTCCAGGGTTTTACTCTGATAATGCAGGTCTCCAATGGACAGGGGACTGTGCAGAGGCATAAGCTTGGCAGAAAATAATTAAAACATGCATATAGGGCCAGAGATTTAGCTCAGTGGTTCTGGTTCCTGCCTCACAAGTGCAAGGTCCTGAGTTTGATCCCCGGTAACCACATTCAGTGCTGGGCGTGGTAACTCACACCCACCAGCAATCAATACCACATACTACAGTGCGGGGCGTAGTGGCTCACGCCTGTCATCCCAGCACTCGGGAGGCAGAGGCAGGAGGATTGCTGAGTTCAAGGCTTGCCTGGGCTACATAGTGAGCTCAGGGCCAGCCTGAACTACAAAGCGAGACCCTGTCTCAAAAAAGAAAAATGCATATAAATGTTTATAAACACTTATGGCATATTGGCTGAGATCTTCCAAATTCTTTTTCTTCTTTCAGTCTCTGTCTCTGTGTCTGTGGGTGCATGTATGTGTGTGTTTGTGTGTGCATATCTGCATGCATACATATGTGCCCTGGTAAAACAAAACAAATTTGTTTAACATTCCCTCAGGAAGTGTCTATTAAATGTTTTAGAAAGAAAATACCAAGCTAAAAGAAATAAGTTCTAACAACATTTAAGGAACAGATTACTCTAAGCACACAGAAACTTTTTCAAAGAAAAAGAACCACATCCCACTTCACCTTGAAAGTTTAATAAAACCTTGATACTAAATACACCCTATTGAAATGAAAATATAAAAAAGTTATAAGCCAGTCTCACTTGCAAAGACAAATGCAAACCTCCTAAACGAAATATTAACAAGCCAAAATATATCTGAAAACATGAGTCATAGGTGGTACCAGAATTGCAAGTTCAGCTTATTACTTTAAAATTCATCAATTTGTCACCATATTAACACCTTAGAAGAGGCAGGCTATATGATCAGCTCCTGACAAAAAAAAAAAAAAAAAAAAACTACCCAATACACACTCAGGACCCAGTGATATTTTTGTTTAAACAACTTTGAACAAACACTATAATGATGAATTTGAAGATCTTCCCTTCAAGTCAAGAACAGGCCAAGGATACATTAATATTCTCCTGTTCGACATTATACTGAAGATTCTAGTAAGTAGAAAACAGTAATATGAAATATTAAAAGGCATAAGCTATGAAAAGGAAGAATCAAAGATGTCACTACATACAGATAATGTGACTATCTCTAGAAACCATGAGAAACTACATATAAAAGGTTTAAAAAATTAATCAGAAAACTTATCAAAGCCATTGGATACAGAATCGATATACAAAAGTTGTATTTCTATCTGCCAGCAACATTTCTATTTTTTTTTAAATTTTGTTTTAAAAACGTAAATTACAAGAGTATCAAAAATATGAAGGATTTAGGAATAAATACTTTCATTTTCTAAGTTTATTGCTACATTCTAGGTGAACATTGTAATCACATCCATCACTGAGAATTTGTACCTGAACATGTTCTCTCTTGGTTATTTTTCCTCCTTCCCTTCTCTGCCTTCAGCCCCTTCCTCCCTCCCTATTTAGAAAAGTTTGTTGCCTTTTTTTTTCATTTTTTTCTTCCCTTCTTTCCTTTCTCCTGATCCCTCCCTAATACCTCTTCCTCTTTCGACATTTTCTTCCTATTTCACAGTACCTTTTACACATTTTTTACCGCATTGATATTTTCAGTTGCTCACACCAGCGAAACAATCAGTATTTACACATATGTGTCCTATTTATTTGACAAAATATGTTTTAACAAGGTTGTCTCAGGACTCAGCCAGTTCTGATGTGTTAGCAGTTGGCAATTCAGTAGCTCCAAAAGTTTGCATTTTCACCTCACACAAGTCCTTAGGAGAGCAGAGGAGCTGGTGTGGCTCACAAATGAGGGGATTTGCTTACTGTGTGGAAATGACGCTGTTTGACTTACTGCAGGGTAAAGTTTTATGATTTTGGTTGCTATACAAACCTTATCTGTGCCAAATGGTCATTTATATGCCTGATACACATTAAGAAAAGTAGAGGTGTTAAGCACTTAATATTCTTGCCAAACAGCAAATCCTAAAAAGTAATTTTCTTACTATGGACATTTTATGTCATAAACTATTAGCTTTGTTTTAGAATAAAAAGACTGAGGTCCTTAAAGATTTTTTATCAGCTTAATTTGCAATTTGCATTATTATATCAGCCACTCAGATTTAAGTTTCACTTAATAATGGTTTAGAATAAATGAACTACATATCAGGCCTTTCTGGATACTCAGTGGAAAAGACATTTTAATTTTAAAATATAAGATGATGCTTAAAAGACTTAACGAACTCTAGACTTATGAACATCAGCTGTGTAACAGTACAAACAGCTCATTTCATCATATTGGGCATGGGTGTCTATGACTTTCAACTAACTAGAACATTCTATTCTTTTTTACAGGAAGAACAGTAGTCTCGCAGGAGTTGGCCAAAGCATGATCACACTGACCAGACAGATGCATCCAGGATGAAGGAGCCTTCTGCAAACACCTCCTCCACTGCTGAGGAGACCTATCTGTCCTTATATTCACCTCAACCACAATGGCGCTTCATGCCCCTAACATGATTCCTTTCATCTACGACTTCCCCAGGAAGTTAATGAAATGGTTCTTACATTGTAACTTCTCCCACATTATTCTTGAAGTAGCTCTATTACTACCAACAAACTCAACTATGGGTTCACGTTGCCTTTCCTAAGATGGACGGTGTCACAAGAATGTAACATGCTATGTGTAATTATTTTCCAGATTTCTTTCAATGAAGGAACTATCTTATATGCAATCCAGCAGACACATTTTGTGGGGAGTGCTAAGGCACCATTCCATTAGTGTTTAAGATATGCAGATTTTTGTGAGAAATTATTTTACTTTCATGGCCACCATTCTTTACACTTAATGGTATCAAGAGTCCATAATGGTAGGGTTTAGTGGTTTTCTTGCCATTTTTACACATTCTTAACACTTTCTTGTGCTTATAAAGTATATTCATTATAAAGTATATCATGAAAATTAAAGAAAGAAGAAAATAATTATATACATTGTTGAGATACTTTTTAATATCTTGATGAATTTCTTAGTTTAATTGCCTATCATTTGCGATGTTTCACATACATTCTTTAGAGTAATCATGATGCTTGCAGACTCCATTGCCAGCTCTCAAATTTATATCATTTTCCTTACAGGAAGCAGCTAGAAAGGAGAAAGAAAATGAAGCTCAGAATTGCCTTTTCAGTTCTGAATTTACAATAAGGAATTAAACGGTCCCAGAAGCCTCTGTTCACATGATCTCATTATTGCTTCTGTCTGCATTAGGAGAACTTAACTATTAATAACATTGTCATTCAGAACAGTTCTTTTTTATCTCGCATTTACATAAAACGTCTCCTCCTATTTTATCTTTTGGAACCCATCATAGCCTCATCACTTGCCCTGATCCCGGGTCCCCTGGTCATCTTCTCTTTGCTACTTGAATCTTCTCCTACACTAATGACTGGACATGTCAGTATGCAGCAGCCCAGGAGACAGATTAGGCAGGATTGATGCTTGTCAAGAGAACCTTTGAATACTGAGTATCCTCATGGAGGGACCCTAAGCTCTGCTGTGGAAAAAATCTACAAAATTATAAAAGATAACCTTAGGCTAGTTCTATGTGCAGCAGAATATTATCGGTAAGATCCTGCTAAAACAGTTTTAATAAACATAATAATTTGTACTTAATATAATTATATTTGTATAAAAATTAAAGTTACACCAGTGAAAGCCATGGTTTACAAAATCTATGTTTTCAAAAAGAATAAATAATCTGTACCAAGAGTATCATGGCAAACTGTAAGCAAACTTCTCATGTTTGTTTTTATTTTTAAGTTTGACGCGTCCTCCAGCGGTCTGTCCTCGGGGAGCACCCCACCATTTCAGAAACATTTCCCCTGTTAAGGGTCACACACATCAGCAGCTGCTGACCAGCTCATGATAAGTATTCAATAATCTGTCAAAAAGTAGAAAACAGGAACAATGCAGGGAGCTATTTTTATAAAGGGCTGATATAAAATATCTTTTATTTTTAAAACTCAATAAGATGATGGTAGTCATCCCATATTTTTAATCTTCTTATATGAATAAATAAAATGTTGGTAGCTTTCTGTTAGTCTCACATTCTATCTATTCTTTTATGGAAATTTACTAGTCTGTGCAGCCCCAAAATCTGGGGAACACTGGATGGACTAAGTTCTGCAATTTCTTTGAATGCTCAGAGCATATACAATATATAGTTAAACACTAACTTAAATAGGGGTGCAATTCCAGTTTTTTCTAAAACCCAACACTATTTGCCTTAATATTCCTGAAAAGTTCTTTGTTTTCGTAAGTGGTCTATACTTTTTCCCTGTAGTCTGGTTTATACTATTAATTAATTTAAAGTTAACTGGAGTAAAACTGACCTTGTAAGTAATTTGCTTAGCTTTTAGCCCACATATCTGAACAGTAATTATTTCATTTATATAGCAGACTATAACTTGTTGTGTGCCTTTGTCTATCTAATCTTATTCTACTGGCATTATTATATTTTATGAATAGGGAGCTTGGAAAGACTAAGAATATTTCTGACCTTTGTCATTATATCCTACAATTTGATCTTCCTGGTTCACCAACACATAAGAGTCTACTGGACCTTTGATCTGTCTCATCTTGTTTAATTTTACATATAATGCAGAGCAATTCTTTCATTGTTTCATACCCATTAAAACTGTCATTTATTAGGCCAGAGATTTAGCTCAGTGGTTCAGCTGCCTGCCCAGCAAGTGCAAGGTCCCTGGTTCGATCCCTACTTACCACATACAATGCTGGGCATGGAGACTCACACCCACCAGCAATCAGGATCACACCCCACAGTGCTGGACTTGGTGGCTCACGCCTGTGATCCCAGCACTTGGGAGGCAGAGGCAGGGGGACTGCTGAGTTCGAGGCTTGCCTGGGCTACATAGTGAGCTCAGGGCCAGCCTGAACTACAAAGCAAGACTCTGTCTCAAAAAAAAAAATTGTCCTTTATTACTAGTTGCATATTATTTTCTTTTGTTTTTCATAATCTTTCTATTCAAAATTATGCTTTCCCCTGTGGCCCATTTATCCACAAAGTTTTCACTAAGATATGCTGAAGAACAAATAAACTGTTATAATGCAATATATCTTCTGATTCATAAGTGATATGACCTAAAGATTAGTCTTCATTTAATATTTTTCAAGTGCCAAAATATTGTAAATAATTGCATTCAGGGTCTGCAAGCACTTTATCTCCTTAATTCTGGTGTGTGTTTAAAGTCTAATGATCTCAAGTAAGCCCTTGCTTTGGTGGACAACGTAGTTCTGTTTTCTTCACGATGTTATCTGCACTTCGAATCGCACAGTCATGTCTTCCACAAAGTACTCCCTGTCTCTCTACTCCCCACGCTCGCCGGCTCCATCCCTGTCACTCTAGAGTCTGAACAGATCGAGGCTCATCCTTGCCTTTCCATCTCCAGCGCTGCCATCCTGATCGAAGGCTCATTCTCACTCCCTGCATGAAGGTCCAGGGTCTGGGCCCCACTTGCCCAAGCCGCTCTCCGTACTGAATCCAGAGCAATCAAGGTGGAGTGTGTTACCCCCGCCCCTCGCAGTGAGTTCCCGGTGGGTTTAACAGAGTCCTGGGCCCTTACAGGACCGGAGCCTCAACTCCTCAGCATTTCCCTGGACTGTAACCTCTTCTGCTCCCGCTTTGCCTTCTCTCTGCGCTTGGCCCCCGGGTTTCTCACCACTCCACCGAGCCCAGCGCCGCCGCCCCTGCTGTTCTGTCTTCCAGGTGCTTCCTTGAGATGTTCGTGTCGTCTTGCCTCGTTCTCGTCGTTCAGAACTCCACTTTAATGCCACCCTCTTACAAAGGACTTATTCAAACATCCCACTCCATTGCTCATAACTAGGTTTTATCCGCTCCTAGCAGATTTCACTATCTGAAATTATCACGATTGTTGGTATGTTTATTGGTTCATTATTGGTCGATTCCCCTAAAAGATCGAAAGCTCCATAAAAGCAGGGCCGTCTCTGCCTCACTTCCCACTTTATCGGTCCCCACTGCCGGGAAGAGTCAAGGTGTCGTTATGATTGCCATGGGCCCGAGGCGCTTCCTGGCAACTTCTTGGGTTTCTTGTTCCATAAGAATGATTAAGAATTGCACTTTATGATTGTATTGCCATGAAAATGATTATATCAATACCACATATGAAAACTCTTCTGTCACTTAGGTTAATTTTTTTCCTCCTGGCTCAAAAGAAATTAAAATATTTTGCAAGCCTTTCACATTGTACGTCCTGTGCCTGATGAAGGCAGCCTGAGCGCCACCCCGGCGGGTCACACGGGCTCGGTCACTGAGCGGACCTAGTGTATGAAGGAGCACTGGCCCGGACGTTAGGATATCTGGACCCCTTTAACTTCCCATCGCTTATCTGTCAGGTCTTGTAAACCTGGAGGGAAAAACTGAATGGCTTTCCTTCTGCTCTCTCTGCGCCTTCTCTGAAGGCCAACAGCACTGAAGATCTATATTACATCTTTTAGCTCTTTATTACACACATTTACTATTTTTATTGCTTTTATGATTGTTTGTAGTGCTAGTCTTATTTCAGTAACTGGATTATAGATTCTTGTAGGAATAGAGTTTTATTGCAGACTCTCTTTAAATGCCCTCAGAGTCTATGTCACACAGTCATCATTGGCCTCATCATATTATTAAATGGTCATAAATATACCAAACGTACCGAAAAAATAAACTTCAGTCAATGCATAGCTGGATGATGGCCCAAGAAAAGAAGGAGTGGGCATTTGTAAGCAATATTTCTGAATCTTTTTGTCATTAAAGGACGACAAGAGACGGTCCCTTGCACAGGCTAAATGAATGTGGCTGCGTGAAACCACAGGTATGTGTAAGGATGTTGCACAGCCCAGACCTCCCACGCTGGAGGAAGTTCAGTGCCTCGGTGCAAAATCACCACCCTGTGGCGTGATTTTAGTAATGACCTACTGTGAGGACAGCAGTGCCTCCTCGAGTTGAATCACTAACCCACCTCCTGGTGAAGCACTTGACACATCTCCAATTGTCCAGCAAGCACCAGATGTTACATTTTTAGGAATTTCCTACACAGTTGTTAAATGTAGCCATTGATAAAATTTAAATTATATAAATTTCCCGCAATGAATGTGATCACCATGTACTGCAAACCTCTGTGCACTCATAAAATTTTTAAAGTAATTTTAAAACAAAGGTAAAGTCTCAACACATCACATTCTTACTATTAGATTTGTCTTAGAATTTGTTGCTAAATACGTTCTTGAAATCATTCCTGTCTGTTGTATTATATGGTGGAGACACAACAGATGGCGTAGTGTGACTCAGCTTGTTCCAGCTTCCTATTCGTTCAGCAATGTCGTGGTGGCCGTTGTGAGAGTAGTCACCCCTGACACACACACCTGACATGTGCACACACACCACACACACTCAGAAATCACTACTTGCTACAAGCCAGGGCTCTCCTCCACCCAAAGAGCTTACTGCTAAATATGTACATCACACAGTCTGGATAAATAAATGAGTTTGAGACACAATTTGGACACCTGTCTCTTAAAGATTCATCAGCCCTGGTCTAAACGAAGAGTGGGGAGGTGGAGTTCTAGTATGGATCTTTCCTAAGAGCTTGGGCCAGTCCTATTGCTTCTCTAAAAATCAGTTTTATTTAAAAAGAATAAAGGCCACCTGGGAGGTGGAGGTAAGAGAATTGCAAGTTCAAAGCAAGCTTGAGGAATT
>PVIC010022844.1:0-27345 GCA_004025085.1 Thryonomys swinderianus
TTTTTTTTTTTTTTTTTTTTTTTTTTTTTTGCTTTTTTGGAGACAGGGTCTTGCTTTGTAGTTCAGGCTGGCCCTGAGCTCACTATGGTGCCCAGGCAAGCCGCCGCGAACTCAGCAATCCTCCTGTCTCTGCCTCCCGAGTGCTGGGATTACAGGCGTGAGCCACCACGCCCAGCATTATATGTGGTAACCGGGATCGAACTCAGGCCCTTACGCTTGCGAGGAAGGCGCCGGAACCACTGAGCTAACCCTCCGGCCTGGTCAACAAATTCTTCATGACAGAAATGTAAATTAAAGGTGCAACGTGACATCGCACACGCTGGCTCCATCTCCTGCCATGTTGGAGTTTGTGTCGTAAGGCCCCTGTGCGGGGAGCTCAGGCCTCGGGGGCTCTCAAGCTGCCGGAGCCCCTATCAGGTGGAGCCTCGAGAAAGCCCATAGCTGGGGAGCTCTGCGCTTGTAAGGGAACAGAGCAAGTTCTCTCCAGAGCTGGATGTGATGAAAAGAAGCCGTCTCACTCACCTGGCACCTTCTATCTGAGGCTGCTTCCCTTCCCACTTCTCTGCCATACTGTGACCCCTCCCCAGGACACGACTGCCATGCTGTTTAGACTTTGCCAAAACCAGAATCATGAACCAAATAAACCTCTTTTCTTTATCTATTGTCCAGTATCAAGCATCTTGTTATAGCAACACAAAATGAACTTAATACATTGGCTAAAATTTTTTAAAGTAATAAGACCAAGTGCTGGCAAAAAAAAAAAAAAAAAAAATATATATATATATATATATATATATATATATATATATATATATATAGAACTCTCCACAGATATGTAAATACCATATCTTTTCTCTAGTATGAGAACCTGTAGATGTAAATAAGTTCTAGAATGCATGATAGATTTTGTGAAATAGGAAATACTCAAAGGAAATGTGGTCAGAGAAAGTAATGAGGAGAAAGAATAAATATGATTTGAAAAGAAAAAGAAAGCACATGTATATAGGGAACGGGGGGTTGTGTGGTGGGTAAGGATATGGGTAAAAATGAGAATTAACTCGTGTCATATACTGGTACAAATTCCCCAACATTGAGTGTGATTGTGAACTGTCTCTAAAATGTACCGATAAAGAATTCAATTAAAAAAAAACTAGAACTCTCTATATTTTGGGTGGTACAATTATATTGCAGAACATTTGGCAGTTTCTTATAATATTAGCCATAGTTACTCTATGATCTAGCTGTTCTACTCCTACACATTTACCCATAGGAAATTAAAACATGTCCTCACATAAAATCAGGCTCTCAAACATTCACAGCCGCCCTGTCCTTAATTCCCCCAAACTAGAAGCAACTTACCTGAATTTCTTTCAAGGGATGAATAAATGAACAAGCTGTGATACAGTCATGCAGTAGAACCCTACCAAGCAGTAAACAAGGAATGAATCATAGATCTACGCATCAACACAGACGAACCTTGAGAACATGGTGAACCAAAGAAGCCGGACACGGAAGACTGTACACTGTGCGACCCCGAGCACAGGGAGTCTAGGCAAAGCAGAACTACAGTGGTAGAAAGCAGCTCAGCAGTTGCCAGGGCTCGGGGAGTGAAGGAAGAGCTAGCTAAACCTCTCACACAGGAGCCCATGAGACATTTTCAGAGGGTTCTACTGCTCGTAGAATTACACAATTACAGTGGCTGTTACGAGGCTATATTTTTTCAAAATCAGGAATTTTCCCCTTGGCACTGCCAGCATCCTAGGCAAGACAGTTCTTTGTTGTGGGAGACATTCTGCGCATTGCAGGCTGCGGAGTGGCAGCCTGGGCCTCAATTCAAGGATGTCATCGACCCACACACCCACTGTGGCGGCCAAAATGTCTCCAGGTTTTGTTGAATGCTTTCTGGAAGTTGTAACCACTGGTCTAAAACCATCACATAGGAGGCTCGTGCTGTAGAAATTAGTGAATTCATGGTTTATAAATTATACCCCGACTCGGATCTCATTCTTGACTTCCACTGTGCCTTGCACCCCCGGCTCTGAAACCGGAGAGCCAGATTTTGACTAAAATCATTCCCACCCCCGAAAGACAGAGGACTGAGGCCGTCAGGTGCAGGGGCGTGGCGAGGACACAGACCCCGCCCGCTTCCCTCCCACACACACCGGGGCCGGGCGGGGTGTGCCGGGTCAGGAACGGCCAAGAGTCGGGGGAAAAGCTTTCCAGGGCGTCACGAGCTGCAGTAGAATGTAGTTTTTCAGGGTGAAAGAAGCAGAGGAGGAAAAGCATCAGGGACTCGGGGGAACCAGAAGGGCTACAGCTCAAAGCTGCAGACAGCTCTTGGAAAGGCCAATTGGACGAGAATGAAAGGTGGCATCAGAAGCAAAGGAGCAGTCCACACAGAGAGGCCTACGGGATTTCCTCCAGGCTAACCATCTTCAGTGCAAGGCTCTTTTCTCAAAAGTAAACCAGGTTCCGTTTAATAACATGTTGACTTTTTAAAACCCGTGCATGTGTTATTTACGAGAGACTTTTGGTAGACATAAAGTCAGGCAAAGCTGGAAAGCCAGAGTGAAACATGGCTAGTTAGGCAACTATGAACCTAAAGAGCGCGGAGTGCCAAGTACCATCTATCATGCTAGAGAGGGTTTGGGGGAAACACACCAGAGACAAGGAAAATGTAAACTCTATTAAATTCTATTAAATAGATGGCCACAGTGCTACGAAGATGGACAGAAAGCGGCTTTCGCCATTCCATACAGAATAGACAGGGATGGCTCACATTTCAGGAAGACATGGTTAGCTACGTAGGGCAAGAATGCCACAGGTAGACGCTACAGGAGGTGCAAAGGCCCTGGGGTGGGTGCACGTCTGTTGGGCTCACAGAGCAAGGAGGGAGCCAGCGTGGCCGGCGTAGGGCAGGGGAGGGGAGGAGAGAAGAAATTTCTGGAGGCTCTCCACCTCGACCTGGATTCCGAGCACAATGCAACGCCGTGGTCTGGTGACATGTCTCAGGTTCCCCGTGGTTCTAGTGCAAATGCAGTGTGAGGAGACACAGAGGGCATGACGGGAGAGACGCGGGATGCTGTGTACTGGAAGCAGAGCTGAGCACTCAGCCAGAAAGGAAGGGAGCAGGTCTGCACGGTTAGCGTCCCAGAGGGACGGCCGGACTAAGCCACGGGTGCAACACCCGGCTCAGAGAGGGTGAGTGTGCGGCCTGCGGACGCTCAGCTAGGAAGTGGCAAAGCCCGTGTGCAATCCAGGTCTTCCGCCCTGGGGTCAGAGCTCCGCTCTGCGGCCTCCTTACTTCTAGTAAGATCTCCCCACCCTCCTCCTCCTCCTCCCTGCCCTTCCCCCTTTCCCTCCCTTCCCCCCTTATTTCAGGCCTGCTTCTCTGCAGAGCCTGCGCCCTCCGCAGCAGCGACGCTTCCGTTGACAGTGAGGCAGCTTTGCTCTCTGCTTCTCTTTCAACTCTAGGAACAGACTTCTGTGCAGGAACACGCCCTCGGCGAACAGGGACAGAAGCAAACCCGTCCACAGCACCCCAGCCCCCATTCTAACCCTAAATACCCCCTGGCCGCGGACACGGTGACGCATGCGTCTCAGGGCAGGACAAGGGATTGATGACCCCGGCCCGGCACCGGCGGGCACAGGGCCCGGAGCTCTGGGTCGCCATGTGCCTGAGAGGAGGGAAGCCCGGGAAGCAGAACAGGCTGTGCCCGACTTTATAAATAGCCCTGCCTGCCTGAGAGGAACAGTGGCTCCCAGGACGCTCCTGCCAGCTGCCTTCTGGCGGTCCCTTCCCTGCGGGGCACCGTGTGCCAATCCCACCCACCCTGTGCGGACGGGTAGCCTGGGGCTGGCCAGCCCCGCACTCTGGGTGAGCCCCGCCGGTGCCCGGGGGCGGGTGAGGACGCGGCCGGAGCTCCCCAGAAGACGCGGGGGGAAGCTGAGCCCGCCGCAGGCCCTGTCCTCGGGCTCCAGGTATGCGGTCCGTGTCCATCTGCGCGGGGAGCGTCTTCCCCTCCCCCTTCCTAACAGGGGGCTCAGCCAAAACATAAACGAAGCCCTTTGCTCGCAGTGATGTCTGCATTTTTATGCCACCGAACATCTTAAGACCTGCTCTTCCCGTAGCCTGTGGCTAAGCCAAGTGGCCCTGCGTCTCAGGCCCTCACTGAGGCACAATACCCAGCACCCACAGCCCAGAGGGGGAGAGCTTCACTGAGGCTCACATTTCGCCCCGCAGTCAGCGGGTCCCAGGGCAGGAAGGCCTGGCAGAGGGGCAGAGCGGAGAGCTGCTCTGAACGGGCAGGCAGCAGAGGGAGAGGGGAGGAGCCCGACGGAGGGGGAACTTCCCCGGCCGCGCCCCAAGCCCGCCTCCTGACCGGCCACCTTCGAACTCCTTGGGCTACCACACGCTGGGGCCTGGTCCCCTCCCGAAGTCCCTGACTGGGAGCACTGAGGCTTTGGGAGGGCACCTGCGTGCAGCCACGATTCCCTCGAGGTGACCCCCATGCCCACCCCGGGGCTGTCCAGTCTTCCTCCCATTGCGCCAGGCCCGGGCCGGAGGGCTCTGGTGCGCACCGCACCCCTCCTTGGTTACCTCTTGCTGCCGGAACAAAATACCTGACACCCACAGGCAAAGGAGCAGGCGTTTATATTAGCTCACGGTCTGCAGAGGCTTCACTCGGTAGTTGGCTGGCACCAAGGCAGGGAAGCCTGGCAGAGGGGCATGGCAGAGCAGCAGGAAGCTGTGAGCTTCCTTCTTTCCCTTTATATCTCATGCAGGCTGCAAGCCTATTGGTTTGTGCCACCCATATGGGGGGGGGAGTCTTCTCTCTTCAGTAAACACCCAGAATGAGGCTAACTGTAGACTACCCCAGTATCACACCCATGAAGTAGTCACTCCCAAAGCCCCCCTAGGACAGCAGAAGGATTTGGGGGACATCCAGACATAAGCCATAACCTGTCTCCTCCAGCAGCCCGGTGGTCCACTGGGGACAGCCCTCCTTGCTATACAATCCCCAAGGGGCACTCTGTCTCGCCTCCTTGGGGCTCAGCTGGGCCTGCCCCCAAGCCTTTGCTGAGGTGAGCCATGGCATCTCAGAAGCTCTGCACACCCCTGGAGGTGGGCGGGCACAGGGTGCCAGGAGATGGGCAGGAGCACCCTGGCTCCCCAGGATCAAGCCCCGTGGTCTCCCTCATCTAACCTCAGAGGTCTGACTTCTGAGTTTCACAGGACCATCTGCACATACCCAGCCCTGGGCACACAGTCTGCCAACGCCTGCCTGTCCAGGGCCCCTGCATGCCCAGAGCCAGGGCGGCAATCTTCCTGTTCTCAACAGACCCAGGCAGAGTGAGCTGAGAGCAGCTCTCTGGGCTCTGCAGAGGTGGCACATGCGAAGCAGCTGCCCTGGCTGGAAGACAGCTGCAAGCGGCAGCAGTGACTACAGGTCCGTAAGACGAACCAAAACTCAGAATTCATAATTGGTTGAAGTCATCAAAACACACACACAGACACACACACAAAGCAAGAGGTATTCACTCCCTTGGAGAGGCTAAGAGGATGCTAATTCCAGCTGGAACAGACGGCTTGCAGTGGGGAGAAGTATCGGGGAAAGAAGACCCAGAATCCGCCAGCCGCATGTCTGCAGTCTGGCTGGGCTGGACAGGGGCTTCTGTAAGACACACTGGGAATCCGCAGTGTGCTGGGCCCACACCCGCTCTCGGCAGCCCTGAGAAGAGGGACCAGCCAGCGGGCGACAGGACTCGCCATCCACTGGCTACACTCCTTCCCGGAGTGGCCAGGAGAGGAGCCCCCAGTCGGGTGCGCACCCGGCCCGCTGACCAGCTCCTCCCCAGAGCCCAGCTCCGGGCACCCCTGCCCTCTGCCACACCATCTGCACTCCATCCTGGCGCCTCTTTTTCATTTGCTGCTTCTCACTTCCACTGAGATGAATCCCAGTAAATCTCAGGCCTGAAGAGAACAGACAGACCCAAACATTTTTATGATTAAAATAATGTCTTCCCTGTATTAATGCCTCTTAATACGGACTCAGACATGCACGAAATAAATGAGCTCAAAGCCAGTCACCTCCGGTTGACTTGTTGACAAAGTAAGTGAGACAGTTCCCAGGCTGTGGGCCACAGGGCTGTAAACAGGCTTCCCGTTACTGAATGAACCAGAACAGACACCAAATGAAACTGTTCATCTTCAAATCGTCTCGGGATACAAGAGTGTCTTCTGCAGCACTCGGACTGCACACGAGCACAAAACGCCAAGCGTGAAGCATCGTGTTTCTGCTTCGTTTCAGTTTTGGACTATTTCAGTGAAGTCTCAAAGCATTTCTGTGCAGCTGAGAAAAGACTCAGGATGCAAGAATCCCACCAAGGGACACCAGGGACCTGGGAAGCATCTCTAGTCAGTCCCTATACGTTACTCTCTCTTGCTTTGTGTATTACTTCGTGAAAACAATAATAAAATACTAAATGAGTTTCTTCTGCGTCTCCAGGGTCCCCTTCCAACGCTTCCAATGACGGCCAAGAGCCATGACGGCATCCACTCGACACCCTCGGACATATACTAAGACCCCAACCGCACATCCTGACTCAGGATGCCGGAACCTACAGTTAGTGTAATTAAACAAAGACAGCTCTACTGAGCCCTCCCCTGCATGAGTTTGCAGTCTACCTACGCAGACGGACACGGGAACCTGGGTAACTGTTAAAACTACCATAGAAGCAGAAGGCAAAGGCTGGTGGGGTCTGGAGCCAGCAAATTACACAAGGAAGGGAAGAAATGGCCGCAACCCAGGGAAAGGCTCTACGGAAGACACAGTGGGAACTTGGTTAGTGTGAAACAGGAGCGGGCTTCCAGGAAGGAGGGAGGGGTCGGGAGAAGGAGGGTCCTTGAGTAAGAGGGTTCGCAGAGACACACTCCCACGCCTCTCGTAGGGTCAAAGTGCTGGACAAAGGGCTCAGGGCAAGTGGGCAACATTCAGTGTGGTAGGAGCCCGAATGCGGCATCAGCCAGAGACCGGCTGTTTTTCCTCCCGTGTCTCAGCTGCACTCCCAGCTCTCCTGCGCGGAGGCCACTTGACTGAATGCTGACCAGCAGGATGTAGCACAAGGGATGCCCGGGACTGAGTCACCGTCTCGGGCCCGGCTGGGCCTCCCCCAGGGGCTGCTGCCTGGACACACGGCCCATCTCCTGGCTCGGCGCTCAACACCAAAAGCAAGTTCCGGGCCACATCAGGACATGGTGGAAGCTCGGTTGGCCCCAGAACACACCTCCTGTGCCTGCTTCTGCTTCTGCGTCCCAGGGGCATCGCCAGAGCGAGGGCACACACGACTCTAGGCCTCGGAGGCCTCGGGGTCTGCTGCGTGACCTCCAGAGCCCGCTTTCCCCCAACGCAAACAGCCATCTGAGGGGCTGCCTGCTCTTCCTAGGCCTCCCAAGGCTGTGCCGTCGGGGGGGAGCCTGGTGATGTCCAGAAGCCGGTGTGCGGGTAGGAAAAAGTGGGCTGAATTCACGTTGAGGAGCTACTGGAGGGCTGCGAGAGAGGAAATGGGGAAAAGGCAGAGACTGCGGAACAGGAGAGGATGACGTTTCTCCCCGTCCACTTCCTCTTCCTACGCGACTTTTGCTTCCTGTTGATTGAAAGAGATTTCAAAGATCCGCACTGACGTCCTCACCCATAACCAAGGAGGGTCTTCACTGCTCGGCGTCCTGCTCGCATGACACTGAAGCGCTGCCTCCCTTCTCCGGAGACCCCCTTCTTCCTACGTTTTAAGCTCTCTCTCTCTCTCTCTCTCTCTCTCTTTTCTTCTTTTTCTTCTTCTTCTTCTTCTTCTTCTTCTTCTTCTTCTTCTTCTTCTTCTTCTTCTTCTTCTTCTTCTTCTTCTTCCTCTTCCTCTTCCTCTTCCTCTTCTTCTTCTTCTTCTTCTTCCTCTTCCCTCTTCCCCCTCCTCCTCCTCCTCCTTCCTTCCCACCTTGGCTATGTCTCCCAGAGGTTCCGGATCTAAGCCCATTCTCTCTTCTCTCTGCTTAGTCTGCTTAGGATCCCCGGGGGTCTTCCTCCCTCTCCGGCTACTCCCTTCCTGCCCTGACCCCAGAGCTGCTTCCTCCGCCCTGACTCCTCTGAGCTCCAGATCCAAATCTTGGGTTTTTCACCTGGGCAGCCCGCACAGATGTCCCCGGCCACCTCCATCAATCCTGCCCAACACAGAAGTCACGCGCTTTTCCCTGCTCTCACTACTCACCAGCCATCCACCAGCGCTGTTTCCTCTCCACGGTGGGTTCTCTCCGACCCCTGGCTGCGAACGCTCTGTGAAAAGCTCTGCACAACGTCTTGCTAAACTCGAGGTGCAGCCTTCCCTTCCGACCTCAGAATTCCCCTCTGCATCGCCAGCACCGAAAACCACTCTCACACGCAGTGGATTTTACAGCGTGTCACCCCACTGTCATGATTCGCATGGAAATGTGCCTGCCCCGCTAGCACGACTCCACAGGCTCAGGATCGTGCTTATGCAGGCGCTGTCGGCTCTTTCTTGCTGTCTCCTCCCTTCTCTTGGGCTCCAGTTCCCTGTGAGTCAGGTTTGTTTTCATCTCCCCACTCTGAAGATTCTGGTTCAGGAAGTAGAGCCAAGGGTACCGTGCCCTGCTCTGCTTCTCCTTGAGCACCCGATGGTGTCAGGCCATTTCCTCCAGGTTTCGGGCTCACCCTCGCCACACCCTGCCTGCTCAGACTAGGGCTGTCGAGCTCTTCCAGCTCTCAGGCTATTCTTTATAAGATTCAATGCAGGGCCAGAGATCTAGCTCAGTGGTTCCGGCGCCTGCCTCGCAAGCGCAAGGTCCTGAGTTCGATCCCGGTAACCACATACAATGCTGGGTGTGGAGACTCACGCCCACCAGCCATCAGTACCACAGACCACAGTGCCGGGCGTGGTGGCTCACACTTGTCATCCCAGCACTCGGGAGGCAGAGACAGGAGGATTGCTGAGCTCGTGGCAGCTTGCCTGGGCTACAAAGCGAGTTCAGGGCCAGCCTGAACTACAAAAGCGAGACCCTGTCTCAAAAAAAAAGATTTAATGCAATGCAAGTTCTGCCTAAACCAGTCAGGACTCTTGTGGCTGAAAGTAGCATAAATCCCACCAATGAGAGACTGAACTGGGTCGTAAAGGCAGCCAGGGTGGGGATGGCCTTGCAGTGACCAAGCCGGGGATGTGACACACCAGGCTCTTCTCTCCGCTTCGCTGTGTCTAGACATCTCCCAGCCAAACCAGCTTCTCGGGGGTGAAGCTCGTAATGGCGTCTCCAAGTTTTGAATGTCCAGTATTCTGTCTCAGCAACAGAAAGGGGACTAGCATCCATTATACCTTTGTTATATACCTTTTATATGCCCCAACATATTCCTCTTCACTCAGCGTGGGCCAGGTAAGCCAAGAGTGGACACAGCTGATTCAAGGATGCATGCCTAGAGTGTATGCAAATAATGCAACATTTTATGTAAGAACATCCACAGATGGAGGCATACATAAGAATTTGGAGCAAGTCCCTTGGAGATACCAAGAGAGCACTGTAATTCAGTGCCTGGGATGAATGACAGAAACCTTCTAAAAATGTCACTGACCCCACTAATTTTTTGTTTTTTTTGAGACAGTCTCACTCTGTAGTTCAGCTAGCCCGAGGCTCACTACGTACCCCAGGCTGGCCTCAAACTCACAGCAATCCTCCTGCCTCTGCATCCTAAGTGCTGGGATGACAGGCATGAGCTACCACGCCCGACACTGTGATATGTGCTACTGATGGCTGGTGGGTGTGAGTCACCACCCCAGCACTGTGGTATACGGTGACCAGGGATCGAACTTGGGACCTTGCGCTTGGAAGGCAGATACCAGAACCACTGAGTTAAATCCCCGACCCACCCCACTTAATTTCTAATGGGCAGCAGGTTCTCATGGGCTGAACTGTGATGTCTCCACACACAAGGCCTCAGAATATTGAGATTGAGTCTTTGGGGAGGTACTCTAAGATAAAGTCAGTAGAGTGGGCCCTAAATCAACATGACTGGTGTCTTCAATAAGAAGAGCTTAGAACACACAGAGAAACACCATGTGAGGACACAGGGAGGAGCCAGCCATTTGCAAGCCAGAGAGAAACCAGCCCTGGCCACACCACAATCTCAGACTTCACCCTTTAAAACTGTGAGGAAATATGTTTGTTGTTTAAGCTCGGACTGTGATATTTGTTACACAGCATTAGCACACTAATACTCAGGTGGGGAAAGTGAACTTCCAGCTGAGAGGCTCCATCAGCATTTCCTGTGTTTGGCCTCCAATTCTTCCTTTCTCTTCCCAATGGCTGAAGGAAGGACAGATCTCTCTGCACTCATGAGAAAGGCTGTAATTTCCCCTTCCTATAAATCATCCCAGGAATAGACTGGGGGATCTCACTTACGCTTTTGAGCATACCCTAGAAAATAGGATGCACATATAAGGGATATTCAAACTTCTTTCTCTGCAGAATGTTTGCAATTAAGAACTGAGATTAGTCTTTCCTTAAGAAAGTGAACATTTTAAAAATCCATTGAGAACTCAGCGGGATTCATCTGTGAGTTCTAGGTGTTCGTTGAATATAAAACAAATGGAAAAGCACAAATAGGCATGAAATTCAGACACATGAACACGACTGGAGTCTCCAGTAAGCAGCAGCTGGCCATCAGATTGAGACCACTTGTCTCTGGACAAAGCTGTCCCTTCGTATCCATGGGGACGGGTACTAAGACCCTCGCTGGCTCTCCAATCTGAGGATGCTCTCATGCCTTGTGAAAATGGCACAGTATTTTCATATGCCCTCTGCACCACCTCCCGCACACTTTAAATCATCTCTAGATAACTTCGAGCACCTAATACAAGTTCTGCATGCCGCTTTATGCCCACAAATTCTGTATGTTTCCCACAGCAAATTCAAGTTTTCCTTTCTGAACTATTGTGACATTTTTCCCAATGTTTTTCAGCCACCACTGGATGAAGTTAATAGGTGTGGATGGCACACGTGGATATGGAAGACTAATTGTACAGGGATGGCATGCTTCCAATTTAGAACAAGGTTTGGAAAACTCATATTATTTTAGTGAGATTTCCCCAGCTGGCCTCTGGGAGCTACCAGCAGAAAAGTCTCCTGATGTTCAAGACCCAGAAGTGGAATGCTTAAGCTTCTCTCTCAGAGGAGAGATGAGACCCCCTTGGCCAGCCGGTTGAGGTCAGCATTGGGCAGGCTGTGGTTCCTCAATAGAGCAAGCTGGTCGCTCAACACGTTGCTTGATTTTTCTTTATCTTTTAGAAGGCACACAAGCCAGGCTGAGAACATTATGAGAACTGCACAGGAGCTGCCCAGAGGACAGGCGTGAAAGCAATTCTTACACAGTGAAGCTCAGTGAGCACGGGTCCAACCCTCGTCATCGTGTGGAGGGGCAGACAGGGGCCCTGGGATGCACAGAGACTTGGTTTAGTTCACACACAAAAAGACTCGCTCCAGCCTAGACGTGAGCTTTTCCACTACCTTCTGCTTCCGGTTCTGTTTCTCTTGCCGCCTAGAAACCATCTTATCACGTTCCAGTCAAAACACTTCTGTGCACCTGTGCCGGCCTTCCCACGCCTTCCTCCTGCCCAGAACCCCCGCTCCTTCCCCGGCTCGCATGTGCCGATCCCTCGTGCTCAGCCAGCTCCCCTCCCTAGGCAACGCCATGGCTTCCTGGCTCCTTGCTTTCTGAGCTGGACTGTCTCTCCCTTGCTCGCTGGTAGCTCCTAGTTAATCTTCACTCTGCTGCATCGCCAAGGACTTGAGACCCAGACCTGCCTTCTACCTGCCTGGTAGACACCTCTGCACCAACTACAGCGGATGCTTCACCCTGTCCAAATGAGGCACTAGCACGTGATAAGAAGAGACAGAACCTCAGAATCCAAAGATCTGGCTCAGATCTTGGTGCCTTCATGCTTCCTCCATGAGATCTTGGGCCGATCTTCCTACCCAGTGAAGCTCCAGTGTTGTATAAAAGGCATGATAATCATCCTTGCTCTCAAAGCGAGAGGCTCATAAGTGACCGTTGGCCTGGATTCTAATCCCTGCCCCTTCTCTTATTAACCATATAACTTCACCAAGCTCCTTAACCTCTTTGGCTTTCAGTCTTCTTCCTGCAGAACGCAAAGGGTCACGGAACCTATCCTGTGGTTGTTCTGTGTCATGGACCCGTAGATAGAGAAATTAAATACATTTGGTGCTTTTATAAAGTACAATGTCATTTGTTTAGTTGCTGTCCAGTGCTTTTTATTGTCCTGCACAGGTCTCTTGTGGGTACACATGAGAAAACTCTTAACTCAAGTGACCGTGATAAAAGAATGACATTTAGTGCCCACATCACTACCAAGCCCAGAGGTTGCTATGGCTTCAGGCTGGATTTTATGAGAAAAAGGAAAGGGTTACCTAGAACGGGAGGAAGTGCAAAGGGCTGGAGACAGAGACAGGTAACAGTTCACCGGCAACTCAGCCTGTAGGAGTTAAATTCAGCTCTATGGTAGTTAAATTCATTACACATAGGATTGGCTTCCGTCTGAATGTGCATCCAAATGGCTCAGTTTCAGCACAGGAATATGAAATAAGACAAGGGCTCATGGTGTGCGGCATTCTGATCCGGTGCAAAATGCATGTGCCACCTGTCATTTGCATGCTTTCGTTGGCCCTTGCTTCCCTTGTCCACCCCGTGGGGAAGGCTATCAGTCCTCTCCTTCCCGCTCACACCTACACACGGGTGCACATGCGCATGCCAATGTATCACGGGCCGTCTTTGTTCCTTTCTCATAGGTGAGACACAATGACTGACACCCGCAACTTCAGGAGAGATTTCTTTTGGCTCCCGACTCAGCCTGTGCGCCACAGAGGAGAGCCACTGGCCGCGGGGCAGCCAGGAAGCTGAGAGATCAGGAGGAACGAAGAAAGCAGAGACTAGTCCCTTGCAGGCCACACCCACAGCAACCCACTCTCCCTACCAGACGCCACCTCTCAGGAGCGACCCAGCTGTAAACCCCAACGCCCAGACCCCTCGTAAGCCCCGCCTACGAGCGCGTGAGGCTATGGGGCGACTCGCAGATATAAACCATCTCGGGGCTCCTTGGGCGGAGCCACAGGAGGTGGGAACGTGGACCCCAGCAGAGCCACGGCAGCCGTGAGAGGACTGGCTGCCTCCACAGCAGGAGGACAGACGCTCAGCTCCGGGGACACGGGGTCCCTCTGGACCTCGGCGGTTCCATTTATTTCCAGCACAACTGGGACACTCATTTCAGTTCCGGGAAGAATGTGTCCTCTCCCCCTCACCTCCCGCCCTTGCTCACCCAGCCCTGTGCCACGGGCGTGGCTGTGGGCGACTCGCCCACGCAGCCGAGGTTCTGTTTATGGGTGACTTAATCCCTACAGGCTCTTTCCAAGCAAAGGCGCTGTGTAACCTTCAATTATTTTTGCCTATGCAAAATCGTACGTGGCCAGAGTGGAGGTCACAGTCCTGGGCTCCCAGCTCGGGGACTGGGACAGAACAGGGCTCTCGGTCCAGTCCTGTCTCCCCCTCAGGCTCTGGGCTGCCCAAGCCCCGGTTTCTTCTCATGAGATGGAAATCACGCCCACCGTGCACGCTCTTCTGAGGGTTAGACAGAGGATTTAGGAAGCTTGTCTGCCGCGGTCGGCACCAAAGTTACACTCAGACAGCAAGTAGATTAGAGATGGATTCTAAAAATATTTTCCATGGAAGAGATGGTGCAGGTGACGCTGGCTGTCCAACTAGGTCCCCTCCGCTGCCCACCTCCATCACAGCTCAAAGGCCACCCCTCTTCGGGGAGAAATAGCACCCCTGGTGCTAAGAACCCCGCTTCAGAAGCACGAGGCGTTCTGACATGTACTCACTCGTTCCGTCCACGCTCCGGGCTGGAGTAGTGTTTTTATTCCCACTCTCTGGGGACGGAACTGAAGCCCGGAGGCTGAGTAGTGTGCTCAGTGTCACTCGGCCAAGGTGTGGCGAGCCCGCGTGAGAGCCCAGGTGTGGGCCCTGCACGCCAGACTCACGAACAGCCGTGGCACGGGACAGAGATGCAGGCGCATGGCGCTCTGACTGCTCTCACGACGGCGCTGTACAGATAACTGCACGGGGGGCACAGTCACCCCGCACCGCCCAGCAACGAGCAGTTCCCTGAATACAGTGAAAACACGGTGCTCTCAGGGTCAGACTCTAAATCAGCCCAGGGACACCTCGTCTCACGTCAGGGCAAGACCGCTGCATAGGCCTGTGGCTGGCTGAGCAATCCGACTATCCCCACTTCTTCTCCCACATTTATTTTCTTTCTTTCTTTTTGTTTTATTTTAATTTTTATTTTTTTAGACAGGGTCCCACTTCTGTAGTTCAGGCTGACCCTGAGCTCACTATGTAGCCGAGGCAAGCCTCAAACTCACAGCAATCCTCCTGCCTCTGCCTCCCGAGTGCTGGGATGACAGGTATGAGACGCCACGCCCAGCATGATGGTGTGTAGTAGCAGCAGGGATCAAACTCTGGACTTTGCACTTGTAAGGCAGACATCAGAACCACTGAGCTAAATCCCTAGCCCTCCCACATTTATTTCTAAGCAAACAACTAATGGGGAAGCTTAAGGGCGGCAGTCAAGTTGCTAAAATAAGTCACCGTGGGAGGAGGCAAAGGTTTCCGAAGGAGGAAAAACGGAGAGGGGTGAGAAAAAGGAAAATCTGCCAGCGGACGGAAAAAGTGTCTGAGTGATGAAACACGGGGGAAGAAATGAAAAAATATTCTGAAAAGCAGAACTCACCTTCAGTTTCCTGGGTTCCTGTTTTCTATTATTATTATTGTTATTATTTTACCTTTTCTTGTGCCAAAAGGTACTTTTGTCTTCCATGAAGCAGACCTCTCCCACCACAAAGTCTTACCGCGTCCTTTGCTGGGGTTAGAATGCACCAGTGTGAAAATCTCATTATCAGTCCCATAAAGTTGAGGTGTAGGAATCAAGCTCTGCCTAAAAGCTGGGTGCTGAGACTGTTGCCTGGAGGAGTCACATCTGCATTTTCTTAGCAATGAACTTGGAACTCAGTGCCCAGGTTGTATTTAACAGTCTCGTATTAGCCGAAGGGGACGCGCCTCCCCCACCAGCCCCTGCGCTGTCCGTCCCCGGAACCTCATTTACAGTACATAATCCGCGCAGTTCTCCCAAGTATGTCACTGTAAATTAACAGACCACTCGTGCATCCTCCAGGCAACCCGAAACCACCGGGGTCCTTTGAATGTTGCAATTCGCGGGGCTTTTCTCTCCTGGTGTGACGAGGTGTCACCATGTCTCCCCCTCACAGCTGACCCGGTGCCAAGAGGAAGCCTCACTCTCTGCAGCACAGAAACGTACCCCAGACCCTTGGGGGGACTCGGAAGGTCACCCTCCCCCACAAGCCCAATCGTGGTATTTTAACAAGGAAGATGTAAGAGCAGATATTCTATTGGGTCTTCCTTTGAGGTTTTCACCATAGGAAACAAGAAATAAAGGAAAGAGGAAGGAGAGGTGAGGAGGCAGGAAAGAGAGGGAAACCAGAAGGAAGAGAAGGAAGAGCCGGCTACGACCCAGCCACAGCTACCACTTCCTCCCTTTGAGTGGAGACCGTGGGCCCCTCACTGCCCCTAAGGTCACACACCTCCCCGTCACGGAAGACTCAGCCCTCTGGGGCTGGTGCCCAGGGCTTTGACCCCTAGTTTAACGCCCGACCCCAAGCAAAGAGACAGGGCGAGGAGGAATCTGGCCCCTCTCAACAGCTCTGGGGGGAGAGACAACCTTGAGCCTCTTCGCAGCCCCCACGCCTCCCTCACCTTCCCCCCAGGCATCTCACCACCTGGAAATGTGCCGGCCTCCATCACAGGGGCCGCCCCACCTGAGGCTTCCAGGAGGGGCCTGTGGCTACCAGGTGTACTCTTCAGGCACCTGCAGACCCTCGCCTGAGGTCTTCCATCCCCAGCACTGCCTGCCTGGACATTTATGCATCTTTATGGGTTTTTCACGCAGCAGTTGCAAACTGTGTTGGCCCAGATCTCCCCAAAAGTAGCTGCCAGGATGGAAGTAAGTAGATGAGGATTTAAATGAGGAAATGCTTTCATCAAAAGGTCAAGGAGACCAGGGAAGGCCAGAGGCGGCCAGACTGCAATCCGAGTTTGGCCAGAGGGAAGCAGGTTGGGAAAGAATTCTCCAAGCACACCAGGCAGTCTAAGGGAGCGTCCTCAAAACCACAGGGGAGCCCTGCGGCCCGACTCAGCTGACGACAGAGCCCCAGGTCTCCTTGACCCAGACTCCGGAGTCTCCCCGTCCGCGGCAGGAAGCAGCTCTGGAGAGGGCTTCGTGCCAAACCCAGCAGAGGACTCAGCACAGTGCAGGAGGCTCGGGGAGTCGCGCTCCCCAGGCAGGAGCTCGGACGGGTGAGGGTGTTGACGGCTGTGAATGGCCAGGCTCGGTCCTCCCTGCACAGATCTAGGCCATCAGCGTCCAGCTAAGGGTCAGGGAAAGAGGCCGAGGCTGGCGTGGGTGGGGCCCGTAGTGCTCTTCAGAGGACCAACCTGTCTGTCCGCACGACACCTGGCCCCACAGCACAGGTCAGCAGCAGAGCACAAACACTTCCTGCAGAGAGGTGTGTCTGGCAAGGTCCATCTCCAGAGGACAAGACACGGGAGCTGGCCTCCTGTTGGCCACCGACTGCTTCCCGTGGCTTCAGTGACCCACGGTCAGTGGCAGTAAGTTCCAAGAAACAGTAAGTTCCTACATTGTAAATTGTGTGCCGTCGGGTGAGGAAACCTCACACCGGCTCCCTCTGTCCCACATGGAAGGCGAGTCACCTCTGCTCCGTGTGTCCACACTGCACGTTCCTGTCGCCTTCACTCTCTTAGTGGCCATCTCGGTTATCAGATGGACATGGTAACATCACAGTGCTTACGTTCAGCGAACCCTCTTCTACTTAACAATGGCTTCGAAGTGCAAGAGCAGTGACACAGGCGACTTTTTCACAGCACAGACACTGTTACGGTCGCTCTGTTTTTCATTAGTGGCTGTCCATCTCTTAGTTAGTTACCCAGCTCGTACACTGAGCTGTACTCTAGGTGCGTAGGTACAGGGCGGAAGGCACAGTGCGTGGGCGTCAGCACTGGCTGGGTCTCAGCTGCCGCTCCAGGCTTGGAGTGCACCCCGCGATACCGGGGACCGCTGTGCCGGGACCTCCCTTCGGCTTCAACAGTGCTTGGCCCGGGACGAGGCAAGGGGGGCCCTGGGGTGCAAAACTCACCAGGCACCTTTCTCAGGGTGGGGTGAGTGCAAGGAGCAGCTCCACAGGGCTGAAGTCCAGCTGCTGTTCACGGCTCTCGGGGACCCCGCCTCCAGGGACCTCCCCTGAGGACCCGCCAGCACCGCCCTCCCTCCCGGACCCTGTGGCCCCCGGTCTGTAGCACACTCACGACTCCGCATTCTCCTGTTAGGTGCGGGCGCCGCCGTCTCTCCCACCACGGCCCGCGCCCCACAGAGCCGCCGTCTCCGGAAGTGGCTCCGAGTGGCTGCTTCTTTGCGTCTCTGGCACGTGGCCAGCACAGTCCCCACGGCCCCAGATGCTCAGCCCCCACCGTACTAATGGTTTAAATTACAGGGGGCCTGTGCCCCGAACACGGCATGATCAAAGGACGCTGCGGAGGAGCAAGGCCCGCGGAGCCCTTCCACGCTATCTGCACCAAAGGAACCGCAGCTGGCGGCGCTGTCCCCACGTGTGCCCCTGCGGAAGTCACCAGCAGGGTCAGTGGCCATCAAAGGCTTTTAGCTTAAACGTGCCGCACTTCCCGAGGCTGCCATCTGGATCTGCAGCTGCGGCAAAGGCGCTGCACGGTCCTGCAGGGCAAGGCACGCTGAGAGTTAATTTCTCTGTCTTGAAGGCTCTGTAGAGCCAGGCCTGAGTCCGCAAAGGTGCTGGAATCGAGAAAAACAACTCCAGGACCTTGGAAGCGCTTACTCCAGGAAATTCCACGGGAATGACTTTGCGTACACACTCATGTCAGGAAAACAGGGCTCTAATAAATCCTATCAGTTCTTAGGGAAAGAGCAGATTCTGCCCTTCGCTGACACACACGGAGTCAGCTGCAGGCCTCGGGGCTCGCGGTCACCTCTGATTCCCACGAGCGGGGAGCAGCCTGAGGCCTACGCGTTCCCTTCTTGGTCCCTTGGGATTTGCTAGACGCCAGAGCAAGAGGTCCCGAGATTTCTTTTGCAGGAAAAGGGGCCAAGAGACAGAGGAGCGTGAGCCGGAAGGCAGAGGAACCAGGATGTGTCCTATGTCCACGC
The DNA here is from genome assembly GCA_004025085.1 of Thryonomys swinderianus. Lineage (NCBI taxonomy): Eukaryota > Metazoa > Chordata > Mammalia > Rodentia > Thryonomyidae > Thryonomys > Thryonomys swinderianus. The sequence continues at coordinate 18,397 of PVIC010022844.1, forward strand.
AGCAACTTTCCACAGGGGGGTGACCATTATGGGCCGCCAGCATGGGCCAATGAAAAGGAAAATGAAAGACTTCTTCCACGGGAGAGTCGCAGAGAGCTGGTGCAAAAGCAAGCCCCAGGCTCCACCCCAGAAGCACCCTCCCGAGCCTGCGAGGACCCTGGGCTCCGCGTGTCCCCCAGCTCCCGGGCAGCCCTGGCTCAGGCAGAGCGGAGCTGGGACTTGAGAAGCACCAGGGTGACGACCGACCGGAGGGCCGGGCAGCTGGTCGGGGCCCAGCCGAGCGTCCCCAAGGGCAGGAACCAGCAAGCGAGCCAGAGCCTGTGCTGGAGGAGGCGGTGGTGCCACGCGCGAGGGTGGCACGGTCAGTGCGGGGGGCCACCTGCTGTCCCCCTGCGGTGCCGCCCGGGACGCCGGCAGGACCACGGACCACCTGCAGCCAGCCCCGCGCTGCAGACCGGCTCCGCCCCGCACGGAGTCTGACTCTGCTTCCTGTGACCTCCAGCTCTGACCCGGGCGACGCCCCCGACTGCTCTGGGCTTCGTGTCTGAGGTGAGGCTGGTAACGCGGTGGGCGCAGCTCTCCCTGGGACTTGGGAGGAGGGCGCGATGGGACGGCCCTGCCGATGGCTTGGCACGGGTCCGGGGCGCTGAGGCCCAGTTAATGGGAGAGGTCATCTTGGCAAAGTCTGACGGTCTTTCCAGCTATTTCTGCTACACAGCAAACTACCCAAAAGCATCAGTGCCACTGATGTGGCTCCAGCCTGACTTGACAGCAGCCGACTCGCCCGACGGCTGCAAAGCTGCGGGTGGGAAAAACCTGCCAGGTGGCCACGCCCACGGCACGGCGTTGGCGCTGGCGGTTGGCTGGGACCTCGGGCCGTGCCGGGAGCACCCACCCGACCTGCTGTGGGGCTGCAGAAGGAGCAGGCAGGGGCCAGACAGGACTGAGACAGAGAGACGGGTGCAGGGAACAGCCTCGGAAGTCGTGCAGCGCCGCTCTGGCACGTCCCCCTGCCCCCAGCGCCGGGGCTGAGCGCAGCAGAAGCCCTCGGACCGCCCCCACCCACCCCGGCAGCTCTGTGCACCAAGAGGCGGGCTCTGTGCCCCAGCTACGGCTCTGGTGAGAAGCGGTGCCACAGGGGTTCCAGCTGCACAGGAGGCTGAAGCAAGACGGTCACTGGCAGCTAGAAGTTCAGGGTTGGGCCGGGGCCAACCAACGGTCTCCGTAATGAGATTTCATTGCTTAAAATAATAATAATTACAGCCAGGCATGGTGGCTCACGCCTGTAATCCCAGCACTTGGGAGGCAGAGACAGGAGGCTTGCCTGGGCTACATAGCGAGCTCAGGGCCAGCCTGAACTACAAAGCGAGACCCTGTCTCAAAAAGAAATAAAATAAAATAAAAATAATAATAATAATTACAATCATGACATGTGTTCAATATAAGTTTAAAAATGAAGAAATAACCTATCGCCCTGCTAATAAGTTTCACACCTTTAGTAAACTTAGTTTCAAGAAGGTTCCCTTCTTTAGGTTTAAAAGGTTAACTCTTCTGCTTGTAGATATTTAAGGAATCTTTCACCATTTTTATAAATACTTTCTTGATTCCAGAGGATAAGTTCAGAAGGAGGTATTGTTTGGGGGTTCATATAAAACATTTCCAACTAAATGCCAACAATTTTACGCTTGGTCATTGGACTTTGGACAAACTAATTAACCTTCGCGCTGCTGCTTTCCCGCCACGGCTCCAGGGACGTGTACAGGCTGCACCGTCTTGGCCAGTGCGTGTTTCTGGGTCTCCTGAGGGCCGGGCGCTGCTTTAGGTATCCAGTGCTTGAGCCGTAACCAAGGTCAGACAAGCACCTTGCTCTCTGCAGCTTTTATTGTGGTGGGGAAACAAAATATCAAAAGAAAGAGAAGTCAGGGTAAATACTTCTCAGACAATTTTTTATGCGACTGCGAGCTCCAGAGGGTCTGGGAGAGTCCAGGGTGGACCCTTCAAGGACATGGTAATCCAGGCCAGGCCCAAGTGAGAGGCAGTCGGCAGCACCAGGTCACAGAGAAAGGCGCTGGAGGAAGAGGCAACAGCAAACCCAAGGCCTGAGGGCAGCATGAGCTTGGGGTGGTTGGGGGGCAGCCGATGAAGAGAGAAGGGGGTTCTGGATGCAGCGGTGAGATACGTAGGGACCACAAAGGGTCTGCCAGGGTGTCAGATGCCTGGGTTTCTTCTGATGCTCATCTGAAGCCATCAGATCCAGGTTAGTACTTCGCACCGCAGAAAAATGAGTCGAAAGCAGAGGACAGAAGCAGCGGGCTGGAGGGCGACTTCGGAGAGAAGACGAAGTTTGGGGCAGGCGGGAGGCTGGTTGGCTTCAGGATCCATTTTCAAAATAAATTTGCCAGGACTTGCTAAAAACTGGAAGAGCGAGAAGAGGAAAAAAAGGATCGAGAATGATTCCTGGGTTAAGGTCCCAGAGAAGAAGGAGATGGCGATGCCACTTATTGAGCAGAAAAGGCCCAAGGAGATCAGCTAAGAGGAGGCAGAGAAGAGAGACGCCCAGTAAATGCCAACTGAAGTGTCGAACAGGCAGGTGGCTTCTGCAGTCTGGAGGGAAATCAGGCTATTTGCACCATCAGCTCCCAGAGATGACAGCAAATGATGTTGGGAAAACAGGGAAGGAAGGAGAGAATCCAGAGTGGGGCCTTGGAACATCCCGGCACCGGGAACGGGCAGCTGGCAAGGCAGCAAGGAAGCAGAGGGCTGGGACGGGCTGAGGCGGAATGAGACGGGAAGAGACGGGCGCTCGGAGTAAGTTTCCAAAGGGAGCGCCGGCCAGCACGTAGCGGGTCCGAGTACGCGCAGTGAGCCAAAGAGCAGAGGGACCACGGGGCCTGACACGTGGGTGACCTTTCATTGACCTCGGTGAGGACAGCTCCAGACAGCAACAGCCTAAGGGGAGAGGACTTGCGCGGGGAGTGGGGGGAAGCGGATCGGACCGCCTCACGGTGTCCTCTGGGGAAGGAGAGCAGAGAGACGAAGCCGTAGCTGCACAAGCACAGAGATCACAGAGGGCCAGGCACAACCCAGCGCGCCTCGGGGAGGGCAGCGGAGAGGCCATCGTTGGGAAAGTTCTCGTTCTGTTGATAACTCACGTACAGGTGCACTTATTTATTGTTTCTTTTTGTTTAGGGATTTTCCGGCTTAGAGACTCTCCATGTCTGCAGGGGTAGTTATAGATAATTACACTTCCAGATGAGAAAGAATATCTAATCCTCCAACTGTGGTGAAGTGCCCTAGGGACAGGTTTAATTGGGAATCTGAGATCCTTAGACATGTGCGTTCTCACAGCCTTCACATTACGCTCCCGAGTGTTCCCTGCGCGCCAGACAACGCACGGTCACTCCCGTTTGTGACCTCCGCTTCCTGTGAGCTGAACTGCTCACAAGTCTCCAAAGGTCACAGTGCTGTGCCGCTGCCCTGTCGCTGCCCCTGCCCGTCCCGGCTTCCCTGTGTGTCTGCCCGATGGCACCTGGCATCACATGCCCCTGGACTCCTCCCTCCCGCAGGTCTGCTCTTGCCTCTGTGGATTTCTCCTCTTTCTTTCCTTTGTGCAAAGATAATGTGGGGCCCGTGAGAGTGTTACGAACCAAGGATTATGACTGAGCCAATTCTGTGAAACTGTAGCCTAGATCTTTTTAAAATGATAAAAATAATGTACGCGTGTGTAGAGAATCCAAGCTGTACAGAGTAGAGGAGAGAGACAGAGAGAAACTCAGTGGAGACCACATCTCGGAAACAGCCATTAGAACAACACGCCGTGTCCCCAGCTTCCCTGTAAACCTGTGTCGGAGGGCGTCTCTAGGACCACGGGATTCCTCCCAGGCATCTGTTACGCTTTGGCTGGTCTCCTTGGTACTGTCCGCCATCTCACACACTCCAGAACACACACACGCGTGTGTCAAATGCGTGAGTAACAGCTACAGAACTCAGCAAGCAGCAAGATTAAGGCCGTTCTCCACTGCGACCTATAGATGAAAAAGGCCAGGTGAGCTCGGCTGCCCAGAAGGAGACGAGGCGAACCGAACGCTCGTGGTTTTTACAACAGATCCAAATAAAAGTCACACTTCGCATCCATGCAGAAAACATGTTTTAAGTAAATAACACTAAGATAACTGGCAAATCAGGAAAAAAGATCACAAGTAGAGTCTTATTTGTGCCTTATTGAACCCTATAAGACCCATAACCCCCATAAGTAAACATGATCTTGAGACAGAGCCAGAATAACCAAAATCAGACATAAAAGGAAGGATCCATTGATTGATAGCACAAAATGAAAAAGAACCTCACAAAATTGGAAGCCAAGTGGGAAAATATTCTTGAAGTACTAAATCAATAGCCTTAATATATAGTGTACTCATGAATCAGTAACATAAAAGCACTAATTGAAAACAAGCAACAGGAATGAAAAAAGTAATTCATAAGAAGAGAAATACAAACTGGCAAAGCACATAGCATTTAGAGGATGTTACATATTGTAAGACTTTAAATCACAAGGATTTAAGAAAGAAATTAAAAGATTATCTTTTTGTCTGCAAAGATGGAAACGTGACCATTGTCAATGATAATATTTTTAAAAATAAGTGTTCTCTTGGCTGGAGATTTAGCTCAGTGGTTCCAGCGCCTGTCTAGCAAGCTCAAGGTCCTTGGTTCAATCCCTGGTAACCACAGACAACAATGCCGGGCATGGTGGCTCACACCTCTAATCCCAGCATTTGGGAGGCAGAGGCAGGAGGATTGCTGAGTTAGAGGCTTGCCTGGGCTACACAGTAAGCTCAGAGCCAGCCTGAACCATAAAGCGAGACCCTGTCTCAAAAAAATCAAAAAAATAAAATTAATTTAATTTTAAAATAAAATAAGTGTTCTCTACTGATATTAAAATTGTATGGGGGAACAACTGTTTTCTGGGTCCATTTGGCAGTAAATCTCTAAAACACCTATAAGGTACACATGAGTTTTCTCACCATTTCCAAGCTAAGAATCATCAGAGAGAAGCATTTAGAGTTAGAAACCAGCATGCTAATCTGGATAGTCTTTGATGGTCATCTTTTTGGCAGGTTTCATTTGTCCTTTGTCCCTTTCATTCTGAATTGAACTTACACGTCTCCATTAGAAATTTAAAAAGTAAACGAAGACTTTCAGGGAAATATTAACATTAACAAATATCTCTGCCTCCTCCAAGTCAAACAAAAGTAACAGGAAATTCTGAAAGGCCAGACCCACCAGCGTGAAGAGAATGAGAAAAGTACATTTTGCAAACTGGAAAGTGGAGAAGGAAAAATAACTCACCTGTAAACCTGAAGCAACAGCAGGAAAAGCCAAGACATGACCCCACTCCTCCCGTAGCCCTTCCGAAGGCTCGGGAGTGGGCTGCGTTCTCCTCGGAACTGCACAGGAGCCCGGGTGAGAGTCTCTCTGAGAAGCGCTGAGGCTCCAACTGCTCCCCTTCCCAGTCTCCTGGGCGGAAGCAAGAGGGTTTGTCCTACGGGGGAAGTAGAACTACGCATCTCGCTAGGGCCCGGGCAGAGGGGAGGGCAGCCTGCTGTCTGGCAGAGAAGGACTGAAGAGAAACGGGCACGCTGGGCATCAGGGAGCCTGTCACCTACCCTCTCTCCACCTCCAGAAGACTAGCGGCCAAAAGTTCTCCACCTGGGAAAGCAGCGAGCCCAAGAGAAGGTAATCACCAGAGGCTTCTTCCTTAAACCGCGGAGCCGAGCCTGCTGGTGGTGCGTGCCTCCGTAGCCGACCACAGTTAGCAGCACCACATGGGAGGCTCTGCACCGATTTTTCATGCATCGTTCTTACACCCTGGGCTGAGTAGCAGGAACCTTCACATAACTGAAGAAAGCATTGCCCGTACTTTATTGATTCTGAGATGCGAATGTTCGACCTCTCTGAATCCACCTATACATGACAACTGACGACTCTGTAAAGTCTTTATCGGCCAAGAGATATTCACAACAGAGCTGAGCAAAATGACTTCAAGGACACCTTACTGTCGGACCCGTGAACCGTGAGCATCCAAGGGGCTTGGAGCCCATAACATGTGCTAACAGGAAAGCAAGACGGGAGAGAAAGCACCACCCAAAACCACTGTTAATGTCCTTAGAGAGAGAATGGAAAATAACATGTTTGTTCTTTAAAGAAATCTTTGAAAAAGAAATATTCAATAAGTACCCTGTGACCTCCCTCAGATGAGTGAGACAAAGTATAAACAAAGGGAATAATACAAGGTGGGAAGAAGGAGATGGAGCAATGGATCTCTGCCAACAGGGAAGAGCTCTAAGAGACCAAGAGAGAGGAATGAGAGGAAATAAGTAGAAAAAAGCTATGCCATGTACAGGAACCAAATAACCTCAATAAATGCAAGCATTATATGCCATACACATGCACCACGATTCATAATATCAACAGAATAAAAATGAGGAAAGGGGAATATAGAAGGAGGGTGGTCATGGTGAGGGAGAAGAAAGAGAATTCAAATAAAAGAAGGAGAAAGCTGTAGTATGTACAGGTAGCCAGGTCCAAAGATGATTGCAAACTGTATGCATAGAAACATGTACTAATAAAAAGAAATTTTAAAGGAATATTCAAATAATTCTTGAAAGTTAAAGTGGCTTATCGTAGAATATTAAGCTCAAAAAGTTTACCAGATAGAACAGGGAGCGTGACATAAAAAATAGAGAGAAAACATAAGACACTCAGGGAACTATCTAGAAGCTCCAGACTGAGAAAAAAAGACGTCACCAACAAACTGACTCAAGGGAAAAAAGAACAACCTCCCATCGCTGAAGAGCGTGAGTTTCCAGATTAAAAGAAGCTCATCCAGCCCAGAAGAGTTGCCACAACAGAGCCATTACACAGCTCATCCTCGTGAGGTTTCACCGGAGACAAGAAAACATGGTGCAAACTCAAAAGAGAGGAAGAGGAAAGAAAGCCACAGATTTCATGTAACACAGCAGGATATATAAGGTGAAATACCATTTGTGAAGTAAAATGTTGTGAAACCTAGAATTTTATACTCAGCTTAACTATCAGTTGAATGATAAAGACCTTTGCAGACCTGTGAAGAAAAGGCAAACTGCAAGCTTCACTATCACTCCATTTTTCTATATGAGAAACTCAGAATATAATTAAAGAGCAAAATAAAAGATAAATAATAGGAAACAGGTAGACAAATCTTTTGCAAATGGGAAAAAGACCAAGAGATGGAGGAAAGAAAAGTAAAAAGAATGAAGATGTGATGCATATATGAATGAAGATGCAAAAAGAATGAATGTGATGCAAAAAGAATGAAGATGTGATCCATCCCCCATGATGGATGTAATAATCATTTTGTACTGAAACATATATAAACATTTTTAATTTTAAAAATAAAATTAGGTTTTCTTTTCAAAAAAAGGAAACAGATAAATTACCTGGGAAGATAAGGGAAGGTAGAACTTAAGATAATAGCTGTTTTTTGTCGTAAAGAGAAATCACTTCAGTTTGTAACTGATAAGATTTTTTTCAAAAAAAATAAAATCAAACACATGTACAGACAGGCCCAAGTAGAAGAATTGGCTTTCAATAAGGAGAAACATCTAGCAGACTAAGCAAATGAAACAAGAAGGCAATCATAAACTCTACGCAGAACAAAATAGTATAACAGAAAGGAAAAAGGAATCATTTTTGTGCTGCATGACTCAGTGTGCAGAATCATAACAGGCCTTGAAAAATGAGTCAGCCAAACAGAATTTAACTGTGTTGCGAGAATGAGGATAAATTGTATTCCGAACAACAAGGGCGTAAGAGAGAATACAATCCTTGCATTCCAGCAACCACTAGCTGTTCAACTGGCTTCAGTTAAAAAAAAAAAATTAAAAAATTGTAAAAATACTGTTTTTTTTTAATAAATCTATGTATTTCACAAATACAGAAGTAAATGTTAAAAGAATCTGGTACATGGCTGGTTCTGTAGAGTGGGGCAGGGAGGATGATTTTAACACTCTATTCATATATAGCTTTATACATATGGATAGCTTTAATAAAAATAGCAGTCAAATTCTTTTAAAAAGGAACAAAGGATGAAGGAGCGTGGGCTTTGCAAGCAAATGTGGGTTTGAGTACCAAGCACGTCTCTCACTAGCTGTGTGGTCAGGCCACTCTATAGGCCTCAGCTTCCTCATCTTCAAAATAGCTTAGTGTACAGGGCTGTCCTGAGGGTTAAATGAGGCCAGACGTGCAGAGAGGCTGGAGCACACTGAAGCTGTCTCCCTTCCACTGGCTTTGATTCCTGCCTTGGAAGAGTTTGGGTTTCCGTGACTTCCGGTGTCTGGGCCCATGTTCCACGGAAAGACACCTTCACCACGCCGCAGGTTCCTGCTTTCCCCTCGGTGACCGTGACAACTGGACTTCCTCCCTTCCACACAAGCTCCGCATGGATCAGACCCTGTCTGTCTTGATCAGTGTTGGGCCCAGAGGAAGAAACAAGTCAACACTATTTTTAGTCAAAAAATTTTAAACGCAGAGGTTTAGCAAAAGTGTTTAAAAAATTAAGAGACTTTCACAAAGTCTAATGCCCACCTGGCAATATGTTCAAGAGAAAGAGAAAATCCAAGACAAAAAAATTACTGTTTTTTGTTTTTGTTTTTGTTTTGTTTTTTTTTTTTTGCTTTTTGGCGACAGGGTCTCGCTTTGTAGTTCAGGCTGGTCCTGAGCTCACTATGGTGCCCAGGCAAGCCGCCGCGAACTCAGCAATCCTCCTGCCTCTGCCTCCCGAGTGCTGGGATTACAGGCGTGAGCCACCACGCCCGGCATTGTGGTATGCGGTGTTGATTGCTGGTGGGCGTGAGTCTCCACGCCCAGCATTGTATGTGGTTTCCGGGGATCGAACTCAGGACCTTGCGCTTG
>PVIC010022845.1:0-27352 GCA_004025085.1 Thryonomys swinderianus
TTAAATATAAACATGAAATATTCTAGTACTAGTGAATAAGTAACCATTATGAATAATATATAGCTGAGAACTACAAAATAATTTACTTACTAATGCAAACTGTCTTTTGCCTGCTTGTACTGAGTTAGTCACTAGATACTGATGTTTGGAACGAAATCTACTGTTTTCCAATAATAAAGTCACACTGATTTAAGAACTTCAAGTTAATACCTTACCTGAGCTTTAGTGACTGTACATGGCCTGACTGTAATTCTAGAACGCCTTTGAAAAGGAGCTAAAGCTCTCAGAGAAACATAAAATGGGATTATAACAGAACATCAAGAACTTGGTAGAACTGAGTAAATACATGCACAGTTCAGCAGAGCTCTTGGTTCACAGAGGTACTATTTCATTTGTAACCATTAGGAAAATTCTAGATTTTAAGTACCATGAAACATCCTAAAAAATAATACATTGTCTAAATATATTGCCTAGACATCTTTTGAAATAGTTCCATTTTTTAAATGTCATATTACTCATAATTCCGTGAATGATCTTGGTAAAATAACCTTTCTGTGTCTCTGAAGGTCACTAAGATACCTTTCAACACCAGAGAATTGAAGAAGAATTAATGAATCTGGCTAAAATTTCTAACAAAGAAGATGACAAAGTATTACAGCGCCTCAATATTTCTTTGCCTTTATATATTATGCATTTCATGTCTTTAAAAATAAGCAAACTGAAAGTGCTAAAGTAGGGTCTTTGTAGGAGAGAACTTTTGAAAAATATGTAAGATATAGAAGCTTAAAAGTAGGAAATCACAGAGGAAACAGTAATAAAAATACATGAAAAATAATGGTCAAGTGGTAATTCATTTTCTTTCCAATTTATATCTTTTAATGTTCAGGAGAAAAAGTTTTTCAGATTATATTACATATTTACATATGTAACTGAAGTTCTGAATATGCCCTAGAGTTGACAATTTAAAAATAACTCTAGGTTTACTGTCATGATATAAAATGAAGGTGTCTTTTAAATTCAGTAAATAACCCCCAACCATTTATAGTTTAGATTACTCTTCATTATCAGCATATTTTATTGTCACTCAATTCATCATATGAATCTACTCCAGATATTAAAAACTGGTTTATGTGTAAGTGCTAAAGGACACGGAAGGCATCTGCTTTTCAAAATTTACCAGCCTAGGTAGACTAAACAATCCTAAACGTCTCTGAGGACGCAAACCTGGCTTTGCACAGAAGGGAAACAGACTATTCCATGGCCAGAAAGAGAAATGCAAGCCAGTGAGTGAGCTATGGTGAAACAAACCTCGTGGGGGGAAGTGACCATCTGGGTGACCTGGGGGCCTGCACCTCAACACATGCGCACCACAGATGCAGAAGTCGTGGAGACACATTGAAGCAGGAGCCTAGAGCAGCTCTACCTCAGAGGATCGTGTGAAAGTAGGCAGTGGGAACCAGGCTGAGTAGAATCCAGTGAGCTTCCTGTACTTGGTACATAAAATAATATTTTTTTTAACCTTTAAAAACCTTCACCTTAGTTAAGGATTCAAATTTTAAAAATCTGTATATCTTGGCAAATTTAAACAAGCAAATCACAGACCTTGTCCAGGAATGGGCTAGTGACAGAACAGGAACATCTAGGGGAAAGAGAAAAGCCAGACCTCAGGAGATTTTAAAGGTTAAGATGACCTTAAAATAAAACAATTAAAGAAAATGGATAAGGAAATAATTTACTATGGCTGAGATCTGGCACAGAGAACAATTGCTCAGTGATTGCGAAGTGGAATAGAAACTCAAGAACTTGAATAGTACCAGTTAAACTAAAACTAAGCATAAATCTGAAAAGGAGATATTGTGTATCATAAGCAAATTAAATACAGATGAATAGGAAGTGAACTAGGACACAGATACAAGGAAATGTGGTAGAAAAATACGAAGATACTGAAATATTAAACAGCAACTAAGAGAGTGTGCTCTTAAGTTTTCTAGTAATGTAACAAATACCTAAAGTCATCGACTTATTCAGGGAAAAGGTTATTTGTTCCACCATTCCAGTTGGTGAATGGCTTCTGCCCTATGGAATGGCTAGAAAAGCTACAGACTTCACAGTGTCAGGAAGGAAAAAAGTAAGGAAGGCGACAGGTTCCAATACCTGCCTCTAAGAGCTCACTCCCAGAGACCTCATCTCTTATCACCAGCACCCACTACTTCAAGATTACTCAACTTCCAGCAGTCAACAGGAGAGTGGTCCAAAGCTTAAAACACACACCTTTGTGGGACACCTGAGTCCACCAGAGTAGAGATGTGTGTGACACAATAAAGAACAACAATTAACAACAGAGAGAGAGAAAGAAAGAATGAAAGAGGCGGAGAGTAGAGAACATGAAGATGTGGTAGCATTTAAAGTAAAATGGCAAGAATGTTCCAGATTTGATGAGAATCATAAATCCTTAGAAGAAAAACAAAATGGTATGTGACTTCAGTTAGAAAAAAAAATACTAACCAGCTTGGGCCATCTTAATAATCCATGACAAAAGAAAATAAAAGACCCTGAAAGCAATCAGAGAGAAAAGACTGATTAATTATTAAGGAATTAAATTATGCTACAGACTGCTCAAAAGCCATAGTACTACAAAGAAGATAATGGATTAATATGTCTAAAAAGCTGAGAAGAAATAACTGTCCAGAATCCTATGCCCAGGACCAAGTCATCATCTAAATTGAACAGTAAAATATATTTCAAACCCGTGTTTTCAAGAGGCATACAGAAATACTTAGCTTTCATGTTAAAACTTGCATTTTAGAAACACAGTTGCAGAAAGCATATTAAAATCTCTTCAAGTGAATTGTTCAAGATGGATATATGTGTATTTCAAACAAGTTAACAGAATTCAGTGATGCATTTTAGATATTTTTTGTGGTATGTGAAAAACACAATTTTAAATAACAAAGGAAAACAAATCTTAGAGATATTAAATTTATATAGCCTCCATTTTTCTATCCTTTCTCCTTCACCATCTTTGAAGTGGAAACAAGTTCCAATGCACTTAACTGCTTCCTAGACTTTAAAAAACACCACATAGGGTTTTGCCAAAAAACATGAAACTAACAGAATCCATTATTCAACATATGCGGAGAGCTAAACAAGGGCATACAACATGCCAACACATGTGCTTCATGTTAAGTCCACCCAACTCTGCCTAACTGTGTGGAGAAAATCAACCATCTTTAAAACAAAATAAACATTAGCAGGAAAATGTTTACATACTTCCCAAGCAGAGTGCTTTCTACAGAAGATGCCCATCTTTATTCTTTTGCTGTCAGTGCGAGAGTTTACGAATACATAAAACAATGAAGTGAAAACAGAAGGAGTACTGTAATGAAAACTCAAAGTATCCAAGCTTGGTGTTCAGCTGCCTAGGGAAAAATTCATCTTCACATGTGAGAAACACAAATTTACAAGATAAAAAGACCAACTTTAAAGGAGACTACAGGATTCTTGTTGCTATTGAAAGAGGAAAAACACCTGCAGAATAAGAACAACAGAACGGAACTTAATTAAGAAGCATAGTTGTACTATGAATAGGTCGGAGAGTGTTGTTTAAAACAAAAGAAAATACACTAACATTTCTTTTATTAATTTTTAAAAAAGAATTAGAAAAGAGGAAAGAAAGTGACTGTAAGAGCTTTTGCTTGGAATGTGTGAGAAAGGGACTGAGCTGTAAGGCTACTAGGCATCAGCAGCATATAGAATATTCCTGGGAAGAGCAGGCTAGAGCCCATCTGAGCCCACCTCTGAAAAGGCACCAGTTCATCTCTCATCTGCTTTGACGAATGACCAGCCAACATGACAGTTAAATAATCTATCATGCTTTCCTAATTTTTTCTCTGGAACAGTCACAGCCCAGGAATGACACTTTGGGGAGTTTTATTTCCAAGAAGGTACAGTGTGGGATAATTCTATTCTCTACCTGTCTGCTAGAAGTTACTCAACAATGCAAGTCGAAACTATTAGAGCACATCCATCATAAGTCAGAGCTGAAATTCTTTCTGCTTGTAGTTCCAACTGTCTATAGGATATTAAAGGAATCAGATAAGATTATATTAATGCAATTGCTTCAGAACCCAGCTATTATATTTACATAGCTTTCCTTAGCATCTGTTAAATTCTTTTGAACAGTAGGACAGAATAAAAGGATCAAGTATGGATCGTATGAGACTAGCACTTAAAAAAACTAGCACTTAAAAAAACTAAGGATGAGGCCCATGAACTACACAGTTTGACTGTGCTCTCTTTGGTTCTGTTGCCTACTCTATGAAATGAGGTAAATAATAAATAAATACCATGCATGTCTCAGAGAGGAGAGTTAGGTGCCAGTCAAAGGTCAGAGCATGATGAAGCTGGTTATTGACGCTGAAGCATTATTTTAGACCTGCTCCATTTCTGACCTGGGCCGTTTCACCCTTCCTTAGGCAACCTGGTGGTCCCCCAGTCCTGGGGGGTCACCTTGGGTTGGGGACTTGGCTCAAGTGGCACTGCACTTACCTTGGAAGCACAAGGGCCTGAGTTTGATCCCCAGTACTGCAAACAAAACAAAAACAAAAATAAAAACTGTATTGATGCCACATACAGCTCAGGTATTATTTTAAACATCTACCCAGACTACAAGCAATTAGTTTTATAGTTTACACATTTTCCTCTGTACATGATTCTAATAACATCATACAACTTCCATGTAAACAGTCTCATTTGAAGAGAAGAATTTCAATGAAGAATAGAAAGTTTATTTTCAAAAATAGATTTGCAAGTTATCATGTCAAGGGTTACAAGAACACAGAATTCGAAATAAAATGTCCTTTTCCCACAACTTTACTGAACTATAACTTGTATGTGGCAAAATCCATGCATAAATTGTTTAGTTACTCTTAGTGATTTTTTTTTTCTTGGTACCAGGGATCGAACTACTCAGGCCCTTGTTGCTTCCAAGGTTGGCACGGTACCACTTGAGCTAAAACCCCAGCCCAGTAAGTGATTTTTAATGAATCTGCAGATTGCAGTAGCTTCTGCCACAAGGCATCTTGGGTCACTGTAATCACTCCGAAAGATCTCTTCTAGTACTCTAGTCAATCCAGACTATGATTTTTAGTCTTAAACTACCAGCAATCTACTTTCTCACGCCAAAGAGTTGTCTTTTCTGGACATTTGATGTAAATTGACTCTTACACTATGTGGCCAATTAAATCTGGCTTCATTAATTACCACAACAATTTTGAGGTTCATTAATATAGTATGCATTAGTAGCTGATTGATTCTTACTGCTAAATAGTATTCTACCTTATAGATAAAGCATATTTTTTATGTCATCATTAGGTCACAGACACTTGGACTATCACCATCATTGTTATGCAAAACAATGCTTCCATGGATATCAGAATCCAGTTTTATTGGCACATTCTTGTCTATGCTGCTTATTTAGACCTGGGAAAGTTGGCTCAGATTTAATATTCCTCATCGGAAAACCAAACTTCTCCAAAATTTGAAAAAATTTAAGATCCAAATAACAGTTCCAGAATTTTCGAATATTAAGACAGCTTAGTTTTCAGATTGTAGGGTTAATAATGGTCACTGATAAACCTTATGTAAATATTCCAAATCTTAAAAACATTCAAATTTGCTACACTTTAACCTTGGGCATTTTGGATAACTTGCACTAAGATACAGATTTAGACTTTCTAGATGCCCAACTATTGTCGTCAGGTTTCCAGAAGGGAAGAGAGAATTGAAGAATGACTAAAAGCATTGATTCTGGGGTGGGAGATTTAGCTCAGTGGTTCTGGTGCCTGCCTCGCAAGCGCAAGGTCCTGAGTTCAATCCCTGTTACCACATACAATGCTGGGCATGGTGACTCACGCCCACCAGCCATTAATACCATATAACACAGTGTCGGGCGTGGTGGCTCACGCCTGTAATCCCAGCACTCAGGAGGCAGAGGCAGGAGAATTGCTGAGTTTGAGGCTTGCCTGGGCTACAGAGTGAGCTCAGGGCCAGCCTGAACTACAAAGTGAGACCCTGTCTCAAAAAAAAAAAAAAGGCACTGATTCTGGACTTGAGTTCTGAGGGAGCAGTATCTGCACATCCTATCTGTTTCAGAGGGGATAAAAAACAAAAACAGGGAGTAATCTGACTGAGGTAAAATTGCTACTAGGTGCAGAACTGAGCTCCACGCATAGAACCTGCCCACAGTTCACTTCCATTGCAATCTGACCACTCCTTTTAGTAGAATCAGAAACATCTGAATGAAGTAAAGTACATTCTTGGAAGAAACAAGTGGAAGGATGAATACAGACCAGTTTCCTTTAAGCTACAAAAAAAAAAGAAAATGAAACAGGCAAGTGCAAATTACATTAATTTTAGTTTCATTTTAAATAATTATACCCATTTTATGTGAATGAAATTCTGGATAATTAAAACTTTTCAGGGTCCTAAATTAAATCTTTCATATACTAAAAAGGGTTCCTAACTTGACTATTAGGATGCTTATCATCTTTCTAAGCAACAATTCTTTTACTATCTGTGAAATGAGAAAACAGCCGATCCTGTGTGGAAAAACAAGGCAACAAATAAAAATTCTGCATAATTTATATTCTTCTCAGAAGATCAAGGTGCATATTACCACTTGTTAACTTTTTAATTATACAAATATTAGGTTTATATTTGTAAAAGATTAAAATATGCAGGAAAACAGTCCACATCTCATAATAGCATATATTTGTACAAACTGATGGTATATTATAAAATACGGAATGATTAAATCAGGCTAATTAGCATATTCATTTTATTAATATTTTAAAAGTTCTGCAAAATCCAATTGCACAGAAACCTGAATACATTTATTTACCTCAGAATTTGTCAGATTTCTAAAATAAAAAAATGCATATTTTTGTCTTAGTTGGCTTTCTCTTTGCTAAGTCAAGATGCCCAACACCCAAAGTTAGACGAAGAAAGTTTATTGCAGCTCACAATCTGTAGATGTTTCAGTTCACAGCTGGCTTCAAAACAGGTTGGCATGAGAGGGGCATTGCAGAGCAGAAACAGTTTGTGGTGGGCAGAAGGCAGCAAACTAGCAGGCAGCATGAGACTACAGCAGTCCTCTTTCTGTCCTTTATATTTTGTCTTTAGGAGTGTAGCTTTCACACCCAGGTGGGGAATCCTTAGTCCTAGTATTGAGAATCAACCCCAGTATCACATCCTTGATCCCAACATTGGACTCTCTATAGCTACCTCTGAAAAGCTCTGCCAAGGATCACACTAAATTTTTGAGGAACCTATAGACACAGCCATAACAACTTACAAGTGAGCACTTTGTATTTTTTTTTTGTTCTTTTTCCATCCTGTATATATTTGTGCTTGTTTTTTGAGACAAAGTCTCAGGGTGTACTCCAGGCTAGCCTGGAAATGCACCGATTTTCTGCCTCAGCATCGCAAGTGCTGGGATTACACACAAGTTTCATCAAGACTGATTCCCTCCAGCATACTTTGCAAATATTACGTTTCTAAAAACCAAATTCTATTTTCACACAAAGCCTTTTAAAAATGAAATCATTCAAAAAGTTCTAGATTCACAAGCAGGGGAAAAGAATTTGACAAACAGATAAGTGAAGCATACAAGACTCCAACTAGCATTGATCAAAAAAAAAATCCACACCTAGGTATATATTAGACAAGGTTACAGAAACCAACAAAACAATGAAATAATGAAAGGAGTTAGAGAAAAGAAACAAATCACGTATAAAGGAAAGCCCATCAGAATCACAGCAAACTTTTAAACATAAACCCTCAATCAAGGAGAGCCTGGTGTAAAGTATTTTAAGCCCTAAAAGGAAATAATTTCCGATGTAGATTAACGTGTCCTGCAAAACTATCTTTCAAAATTGATGGGGAAATAAAATAATTCCATGACAAGGAACACTTAAGAAACTTCATGAATATGAAACCAGCACTCTAAAAATTCTAAACAATATCCTAGAAAACAACAAATGTCAAAACTCCATGAGGAGGAACCAAGTGAAGCCATTAGGCAAAGCAAAAATTAAATGAAATGGAAGGGAAAAATAAAAGGTAAAAGAAATGACAATAGGAACATATAATGACAAGAAAAAGTCAATAGATATCAGTTATAATGTTCAATATTAATGGCTTCAATACACTAATCAAAAGAAATAGACTGCCAGAATGGAAATAAGATCCAATAATATGCTGTATTCCAGAAACATACTTAATTCAAAAGAAATCCTTAAACTGAAACTAAAAGAATGGAAAACAATTCTTTATATGACAGGAAACTGCAAAAAATAAGAATAGCTATCTTAGTTGAAGAGAAAATAGATTTCAAATCAAAACTAACTAAGAGACAAGGAAGGCCACTACACTCTTGTAAAGGGAACTACTCAAGAGTAGATAAGTATCATAAATATGTATGTACCAAACACTAGTGCACTCAACTACATAAGACAAATTATTAATGGATGTGTAAATTAAATAAGCATCAATACAATAGCAGTGGGGGACCTGAAAGCTCATTGTCACAAATAAGAGATCAACTAGACAAAAAAGTCCAAAACAAAATACTAGAACTGAAACAAACTTTTCAACAAATGTACTTAATAGAGGTCTACAGAGTATTTCACTGCACAAAATCAGAATACACATTCTTCTCAGGTACACATGGGTCATTCTTCAAAACAGACCTTATGTTAGCTCACAGACAATGCTTAAGTAAATGCAAAGGAATTGAAATTATCCCCTGTATTCAGACTGCAGTGCAATATAGTTGTAAGTAAGCAGCCAAAAAAATCTTTCAAGAACTTCACAAACATATGGCAATTGAATAACATCCTCCTGAACAACAAATGGGTCACAGAAAAAATTGAAGAAGAAATTAGTTTCTACAACTAAATGATAACACCAATACAATATACTGAAATTTAGGGACACAATGCAAGCAGTCTGACAAGGGAAATTCATAGCAGTGAACACCCACATTAGGAAAATAACAAGGGCTCAAAAATAACCTAATGTTGAAACTCAAGCTCCTAGAAAAAGAAGAGCAAGACAAGCCCAGAGCTTGTACAAAGGAGGAAATTAAGATCACCACAGAAATCAATGTGATGAAGACTAAGAGAATGATACATATATCAACAAGTCAAAGAGGTGGTACTTTAAAAGAATAAATAAAATTGAGAAACCTTTAGTCAACCTTATGAAAAACAGGAAGAAAATAGCTCAAATCCATGTAATTATGAATGAAGAGGGTAAAATCACAACAGATCCAGCATAAATCCAGAGAATTATCAACTACTTTGGCAAGTGGTACTCCAATAAGATGGAAAACATAGAAGAAATCATAGGTTCTTAGACACATATGAGCTATCAAAGTTTAACCAAGATAACATAAAAATTCTAAACACCCCAACATCAATCAATTAAATTGAAAATGTAATTAAAAACTTACCAACAAAGAAGGGCCCAGATCCTGATAGCTTCACTGCTGAATTCTACAAGAAATTTAGGGAAGAGCTAATGCTACTACTTCTCAAACCCCAATGAAATTGAAAGAGAAATAATACTCCCAAAGTCATTGTAGGAAGTAACCATTGTGTTGATTCCAAAAGCAGAAAAAGACTCAACCAAAAAACAGAACTACAGGCCAATCTCCCTAATGACTCCAGATGCAAAATCCTCAGTATGATACTAGCAAACAAAGTACAGATGATCATCAAGAAGATCACATATCCTGACCAAATGAGATGCATCCCAGGGATGGAAGAGTGGTTCAACATATGTAAACCAATAAATGTTAACACACTATATTAACAGAGCTAAGGACAAAAACCATATGATCATCACAACAGATCCAGAAAAAGTATTTGACAAGATCTAACACTCATTCATGACAAGAACTTTATAAAAAGTGGAATAGATAGTCTTTATCACAACCTAATAAAAGTCATCCATGAAAAATCAATAGCAAGTATCATACTAAATGGTCAAAAACTGAGATCTTTCACACTAAAATCAGGAACAAGGCAAGGATGTCCACTATCACCACTTCTATTTAATTCTAGAAACATTATATCCTATTTAATATTCTGGAAACAGCGATAGTAATTGGACAAGAAAAGAAATAAAAGGAATAAAGATAGGAAAAGAAGATGTTAAACTGTCATTATCTACAGATGACATGATACTCTAAATAGTAGACCCCAAAAACTCAATCAAAAGACTTGTAGACTTAATAACTATATTCAGTGGAGTAGCTGGATACAATATGAATACCCCCAAAAATCAATAGTCTTTTAAACATATACAAGCAACAGATTCACTGAGAAAGAAATTAGGGAAACAACTCCTTTCATGATAGCATCCAAAATAAATAAATAAACAAATAAATAAATTAATACACATACATACATACATACTTGGAAATCAATATAACAAAAGAGTAAAAGATCTTTACCGTGAAAACCACAGCACTCTAAAAACAGAGATCAAAGAGCATATCAGAAAATGGAAGGATATCCCTTCCTCCTGGTAAGAATTAATATAGTAAAAATGGCCATACTTTGATAACAGCTATATAGATTTAACTTAATCCTGATTGAAACACCCAACAGTATATTTCACAAAAATAGAGAAAACAACCCCAAAATTCATCTGGAACCAGAAGAGACTTAGAATAGCAAAAGCAATTCTAGGCAACATAGACAAAGCAGGTGGTATCACAATAAATACATTGCAAAACTACTGTGATAGAAACAGCATTGTACTGGTAAAGAAACAGATGATTGATTGATTAGTGGAACAGATTAGAAGACACAAAAATAACTCCAGATGTACTAAGCCACCTCTTATTTGACAAAGGAGCCAAACACCCTACTGGAGGGAAGACAGTCTTTTTAATAAGTGGTGCTGGAAAAACTGGGTCTCAACTCACCAAAGATTAAAACTAGGACCATATCTCTCACCATGTAATAAACTAAAATCAAAATGGATTAAAGATCTAAATATTTAAACAGAAATACTAAATCTTCTGGAAGAGAGGCCAGGTAGAACTCTTGAAGACACAGGAATAGGAAAAGGCTCCACAAATAAAACCTCAGTCTCACAAGCACAAAGAATACACAACTGGGTGTTATTTCTATTAAGTTATTTATTCCTATTAAGAAGTTTATTCCTATTAAAAAGCAGAAGCACAGCAAGAGAAAGCACCAACAGAGTGAAGAGACAACCCACCATGTGGGAAAAAAATCTTACCAGCTGTTTCTGAAACAAAGGACTACTATCCAGAACATACAAAGAACTTTTAAAAAATCAGACACTCCAAATTTACAGATCCAATTCAAAAATGGGCATCTGAAATGAACAGACATTTTTCAGATAAAGAGGTAAAGGCAGTGAAGAAACATAGGAAAAAATGTTCAACATTGCTGGTCATTTGAGAGATGCAGATGAAAGCAACACATAGATTCCATCACACACCCTAGAGATTGGCAGCGATGAGAAATCACTTAACAGCAAATGCTGGTGGAGCTGTGCAGAAAAAGGAACTATTCTCCACTGTTGGTGGAGTGCAAATTGGTGCAATCGCTGTTAAAATCATTGTGAAGATTCCTCCAAATACTAGGATTAGTATTCTCTTTGACTCAGTTATTCCTCTGCTGGGTGGGTATCTTCCCAAAAGAATTGAAAGCATCATAGCACAGCCACATATGCATATTTACCTTAATTCATTTTTTCCCATTCCCTTCCCTGCCCTTCAATCTTTCTTCCCTCTCCATTACAGAACTTTATTCATGTTGTTTATCTTCCATCATTTTTCATGCTTAGTCCCTTCTTTCCCTTCCTCTCTCCTCTCTTTGTTCCAATTCCCAGCTGAACTATTTCTTTTTTTTTAAATGTACACTTGCCACGTTTTACTTTCAGAAAAAAAAATATCAAAATAGTAAGGTATTTCTCTAGTATTCTACAACTTTAAAAAAAAACTCTTGAAAATCACTCCAAAGCATCTGAAGATGGAAAACTAAGAACAAGCTGAGCTGTAGGATCTCTTTGCTTGACTCCACATTCACATGGGTACTTTTCATGACTTTGAGGACCCAATGAGAAGGGCAGATAAAGCCTGTGCTCCTAAAGAGCTTCTATCTGACCAGATGGGACAGACATCAAAGGAGTCATGCAAACACAACCCAAATTTCTGTATGGTCAACGGCACGAAGGCACTACAGGTGTTACGACAAAGGGAAGTGCTGGGCAGGGAGGCCAAGTACAGGGTGAAGCAGGTGCCTGTGCTCAGCTAAGCTCAGCCTGGGGGCTGTGAGGCACTTCTGAAGAGGTGACTGCGAGTGCTACTGCAATACAGAAATGTGCACCCTGGTAAAGTGGATGAATCTAGGAAGCTCAGAAACACTACAGGTGGGCCAGAGATTTAGCTCAGTGGTTCTGGCGCCTACCTCGTAAGTGCAAGGTCCTGAGTGCGATCCCAGTTAACCACATACAATGCTGGGCATATGCCCACCAGCCATCAATGCCATATACCACAGTGCCGGGCGTGGTGGCTCACGCCTGTAATCCCAGCACTCGGGAGGCAGAGACAGGAGGATTGCTGAGTTTCAGGCTTGCCTGTGCTACATAGTGAGCTCAGGGCCAGTCTGAACTACAAAGCGAGACCCTGTCTCAAAAAACAAAACAAAACAAAACAAAACAAAACAAAACAAAACAAAACAAAACACCACAGGAAAGTGCTGGGCGGGAGCATCAGGCACAGTAAAAGATGAGACTGAGGGCCCAAAGGTGTCACAGTGGACTGGTCACAGATACACAGCCAGGGAAAGGAGAAAGACAGAATCCTGGTGGCCATGGGTCTTCTTCACTGTAGTATGTTATGGATCTTTTCTTTTTCAAAAAGTAATAGGAGGAAGTATAGAAAGATGAGGATGGTGAGATACCTCAGTTACTTTCTTGACACTATTCTTTTAAAGACTCATGAATTTTACAAGTTTTCCCCCCTACACAATGGGCTCCGAGGTAGAGGAAGCCTGATGGAAGGGCTGAAGAGGAGGGCAGCTACTTATTCCATGACACCCAGGAAAGACAGCAAGAGGTGGGGCCTGGACAGGATAGGCGCCCTTAGGTTCATGACCTGGATGGTTACATTCCTGTCCAGATAATTCCTTCCATGCTCATGAGGATTTTGAGGGGCATTTTAGACAGGAACCCCATCACCAATGAGGATTGAGAACAGGGTTCAGAACTTATTCTGAAGGCAGCTATATCAGAACTTTCTACAATGTGGAGTGTAAACAATGAGTAAAAAGGAGGGAGCAGGATCACCCTCAGTTTTAAACGAAGCAACCTGTTAGATGGTGGACCGACTGACTGACAAAAGAGGCAATGAAGGAGAAAGAGAATTGCAGGAGTCGGTGGTGAATCTGAAGGATGGGAAAGGAGTTGGAGTGAAGGGATGAGATCTTGGAACGTTGCCAAGGCAGGTTTCACTCGATGTTTTTGTATCGATCTCCCAGGTGTTACCCTGGCACAGGCACTGTCAGCCCCTAAAGATCTGCTCCAACGTGTTTAAGATGCCCATTTTACACCAACAGACAGGATGAGTGGGCTCAGGGCAGTGGTTAGGATTTAAGATCTAAATTTGGGACCTGTTCACATAGAGCTAGTACTTGAACTTGTGAAACCAAATCACATCAGCACTGAGTGGGTTGGGAAGTACACAAAGAGAAAAGGGATAGGAAAGTATTGAGGGAGAGATTGGGTGTGGAGGAACCTTCAACATTTAATGGTTGAGAAAATAACTCAATAAAAAATCACCAATGAGGGGAGGCCAGTGAGTTAGAAGAGACAATGTAGATTTTCCTACTCTATGTGCAGAACCATGACAGAAAACATTCTAGCAACAATAACCAAGAGTTACCACTCTGGCATTTCATACACTGCATCACTGCTATGCTCCTCTCCCTACCTACATCACAGACATAGCAACTCACCTGCAGATAAGGCTGGGTCTAAACACTCTTCCGGAAATACTTTCTGCAGCCCTTTTGATTTGTTGACACAACCAAGCAACCTCAACTCATAAGCACATTTTCTGCAGCATGTCAATCACGGCCCATCAGAGGAGAACTGCAACATAACCTCAGAGCCTCTCTGCCTGTTGGTCTTGCAGCTACTGGCCTTGTCATCACCATGTTCTGTAATTCTTCACTGTTGTCAGTCCAGGTCATTCTTAGTAGAAAATAAATTTAAGATCAATTCTTATCACAAAATTGCACAACCTTGCAAAAGTTTTAATACCCATTCCTGATATTCCTCTTTTTATTTAACCACAGCAGCCAGCTGCACCATGGCTTGCCAATGCATGGCGCATTTCTATGTCAGCAATACAGACCATGGTGGAACAATACTTATTTTAGTTTTGAGCCACAATAATTTCAGTATCTCTTCATGACCACCATCCATAATTTCATCAAACTAACATTAGTTAGGTCTCATCCTTTCTCTATTTCCAACACAAACAAATATAAATTGTTTTATCTAACATAGTATTTACTCTTTCCATGTATTTAAAAAAACTTTTTCATTATACTGAGATCTTGGAATGTTGCCAAGGCAGGTCTCACTCGATATTCTTGTATCGATCTCCCAGGTGTTACCTTGGCACAGGCACCGTGAGCCCCTAAAGATCTGCTCCAACGTGTTTAAGATGCCAATTTTACACCAATGGACATGATGAGTATCCTTTAGGGTCTTTCAATCTCTCGCTTCTACCCAGTGTCCAGCACAACAAAGGTGTTTGAAAAGTATTCGGTGAGTGAGTTAATTAAAAATCTTTTAGATTACTTCTGTTGATTTTTAGTTTTATAAAATCAGTAAAGATACTTCAGGATTGCTTTATCACAGTTTTTAAAAAAATTAAATGATTTTATTGGTACATTTTATATATATACCATGGTCACAATCGACACTAAGAATTTGTACCAGTATGGGACACAACTTAATTCTCATTTTTTTCCCATTCCCCTGCCACCCAACAATCCCCACCCCATATACACATAAGCTTTGTTTCCTTTTTTTTTTTTTACCATCACAATTTTCCTATTCAGGAAGCTTGTCATATTTGCATATCCCTTTTACTAGAGTATGTAATTTTCATTAATATCAGAGAATATAACCCATTTTGTGTGACAAGTGCTACTGAATTGAACTCTGTCTTTAATCCTCAGGAACCAGTGGTATGATTAAAATCACTTGCAATAGGAAGTGGCAGATTCTGTCGCTTGCTCAAAGCAGTGAATATTTTAAGAAAATTTGAAATTCCTTAATAAGTATGGGAAGACAATGCAAATTCTTTACTTTTTTTACAAGTCAACTTTACGCTGGCCAGATCAGTGAATTCATTACTTTTAATCAATCAAACTGAGCTGAGAGAAGCATTTAAATCTTTTCCTATGAAAATTATAACTGCGTTTAAAGGGTCCTCCCACCATATGGTAAGTACACTAGTGAGTTCAGACAGTGACTTCTGAATTTACTGCCAGCCTCCAACCTCAAGCAGCACATGCATCAGTCTGACCCTAGTTCATGCTGGTGCTACCGCATTTTCTTTTGGTACCTGGAGATCAAACTCATGGCCTTGCACTTGCAAGGCAGGTGTGGCACCCTGAGGTATAACCCCTGTCATACTTAGCATTCTCTTTCCAAAGTTTGCTATAAAAGGCATGTCCAACATCACACTGGGAACTGCACAGAATTGTCTGTTACCTTAAACTAGCTGTAAATTTTAGGAGCTCCATTTGAACTTAAGAATGGTGAAACATTAACTGGCAAGTTAATATTTGTGCTAGAGTTTGATATTGGAAAAACTTAATTTTTCACAACATATTTTAAAATTGGGCACTGTGATGTAGCTCAGTGCCACTGTGCCTGTCTGCCAAATGTGAGGGCCTCAGTTGGATCCCTAGTACCATAAAAGAAAAAAAAAATTTAAAAGTATTTCTCATGGGTCTTGCTTTTTCAGTAATATGTAGAGGGATCTTAAATTTTTCTTTCATAATCCTAATATAATCGATAGTTAAGCTTTATTTCTCATGCAGTATATTTTTTCCATTTCATATAATGTGATAACTTTTCTACTTAATATAAGTAGAATTTGATTGAGAAATATAATTAAGTTCTAAAAACATTACCTCTTGTTTGACAATTAGAACACATTAAAAGGAAGAACTACTTCATGAGGCAGCTCTTAGAAACTGATAAAAGTCTAGTTACTATGCTTTTACAAATGATTACAATTTCACATCTGCAGTACATTAATCCAAAAGAAATTCAAACTGGTGCTCAACTACAAAAGCAATACTACTGGTAAGAAGTATTTTCAAATAATGTTCTTAAAGGTAAGACAGAAGGATATAATTAGCTGATTAAATAAAAAGAGCAATTGTAAACATGTCAAAGTATCTCCAGTGGTTAGCATTACTCACACTTTTTATTTGGGGTTCTACATATAATAAATTTGTTCTTTCTATCCAATAGTTGGCTGATCACAGCATCTTCAAGATATTCTATGGAGGTTTAAAAAACATATCCACATTTAACATAAACAATAGTGAGTCCTATGTACAGAGGAGTTGAAATTATTGAGAAACATTGGGGATTAATAAATCCATATCCCTTAATATACAGAAAACAATGAGATGAATACAACTCTGGTACTTGATGATAAGAGAAAACTGCACTTAAAGAACAATGACCTTGCTGGCACATGTTTTCTCTTCATCAGAATCTACAGCTATTCAGAATAATAATTCTCACAGTCACATATGGTGCAAGGAAGTTAAAGTACCCTGAATGACAAGTGTTCTCTATGGACCAAAACACAATCTTCAAGGACTGAGCAAGCCTTGACTTGTATTTGGTTAATATTACACTTTTTCAGGAATTTTAATTGCCTGTTTAATTTCTACAGACCAGAGATAGAAGATAAGTCATCAAAATGTAAACTAATTTTGTGTGTGTGTATTCTTTTTTTTTTTTTTTTTGAGACAGGGTCTCACTTTGTAGTTCAAGCTGGCCCTGAACACACTATGTAACTCTGGCAAGCCTCAGACTCAGCAATTCTCCTGCCTCTGCCTCCTGAGTGCTGGGATTACAGGAGTGAGCTACCACACTTGGCATTGAGGTATGTGGTACTGATTGCTGGTGGGCATGAGTCATCATGCCTGGTATTGTTATATGTGGTTACTGGGTATCGAACTCAATACCTTGCGCTTGCTAGCCAGTGAGCTAAATCTCTGGCTCATAAACTTATTTTTGATAAAATATTCTAACATGAACTCATGAATCCTGATACCTTACAATTTAAATCTTGCCATTTAAAAATATCAGACGTGTTCCATAAAATATCTTTGAAACACTAAGAGCAAAATAAATATAGATAAAATTCGTGATATTTATTGTATTTTTGGCTGTGGCATTTAAATTTAAAACACAAAGTGAAAACATGACATTTATATAACCAGTGTTGGAATTATCAATCATGTTACTCCTAGACGTTACTTGGTTACTTTAATATCCAAAGGCATCTGTTTGCTGATCACAACTTCCATTCACATTTCGGATAGGAAATGATATGTTGGACTTGTGTCTGCTTAGAAGCTCTATCCAAGTTCCTGAGAATACAGGCTAAAGCAGGCTGAGTCCTCTGGCCCTCTCGATGGGTGTCACTGCCCCCCCCCCACAGGGGAACACACACAGATGATGAACAGATGGCACTCCGCTAAAAAACTAGAGGGCTTTTAAATATTGTATATTTATCAAATATTTAGAGTTTCTGAACTCTAAAGCACTGAACTGAACAAGGTGCATGGTTTATGCATAGTTCCGGGCTAAGAACTTAGCTCAGTGGTTCCAGCGCCTGCCTTGCAAGTGAAAAGTTCTGAGTTTGATCCCAGTAGCTCATACCACAGTGTTGGGGCTCCTTTACTCATGCCATGAGCAATCAGTACCACACACCACAGTGCCAGGTGTGGTGGCTCATGCCTGGCCTGTAATCCTGGTACTTAGAAGGCAGAGAAGGAGGACTGCTGAGTTTGAGGCTTGCTTAGGTTACATAGTGAGCTCAGGGCCAGCCTGAACTACAAAGCAAGACCCTGTCTCAAAAAAAAAGAAAGAATGTACGAATGGTATGGAGGCTGCCAGCAAGAATGATATATAGGTATAAAGGCAGATTTATACACGTATGTAAAAGGTGGCAAGTCAACATACCAACTTATCCCTAAAAGAAATGCGTGTAAGGCACCATATATCCAAGGCCACACAGAGTCTCACTGCAGATCAATCAATCCAGTTTTCAAAAAATGAGCATATCTTTTTTTCTGAGAGCAGAACATTAGAAAATTCTTTAAGATTAACATGGAGTCATCACTATTTAATATTGTTGCCCACATAGACATGTCAGGACCAGGTCCAGAGACAGGAGTCAGGAAGAAAAGGAGTGCAATGGGTAAGAGCCCCATTGGGCACCTGCTGGCCAGACCTGACTGTGGGGCGCTGAGCTTTTCCCTGGGGCTCCACAGAGCCAGCCTCAGTGGGAACTGAAGATAATAGTTTTTTTAGTTTCTCTGTGGTCGCTGACTGTCTTTACCCATAGTGGGCTGGAATACTCAGTAGAGAAGAATACAATTTTATATTTTAATGAACTCAAAGTATTTTACTTCGCCCATTCATAAATACCTTCAGCAGACACTAGGTGAGTACTGACTATGTGCTCAGAATCCTTGTAAGTGATGAGAATATGACAATAAATAATATCTTCAGAAACCTCACCACCCCACACAGCACGCAGGACTTACAGCAAACACTTCTATTACTAATTATAAAGTTTGAATTTTTTTTTTTTTTTTGAGACAGGGTTTTGCTTTGTAGTTCAGGCTGGCCCTGAGCTCACTATGGTGCCCAGGCAAGCTGCCATGAACTCAGCAATCCTCCTGTCTCTGCCTCCCGAGTGCTGGGATGACAGGCGTGAGCCACCACGTCCGGCATTGTGGTATGCAGTGTTGATTGTTGGTGGGCGTGAGTCTCCACGCCCAGCATTATATGTGGTTACTGGGGACCGAACTCAGGACCTTGCGCTTGTGAGGCAGGCGCTGGAACCACTGAGCTAACCCTCCAGCCCGTAAAATGATATTTTAAAATAGTAACCTCATAATAGTATTACTTAGGCATTATTAGTATTAATTTTATGATTAAAATATTTAATAAAATTGAGTAAAAATCAGGACAATAATGAAATTTTTCAATCCCATTTCATAATCAATATGGAATACTCACAGGACTGAAAGAAATCAGAGATTTATAAAGTTATAATGCTAAGTAGAAAAATCATTTGAAATGGTGAAAGCTACACTCACACTGTAGTAATACTTTTGAAGAAATTTACATCTGGTCTCCCTTGTCCTGAAAACATGCTTATTAAAAATAAATATTTTAAAAATTCATTAGGGCCTGAGGAAGAAAACAGACTTGTCTCTCAAACACTAACGCTTCTTTCAGTCTTTATTATATAAGGCACAGGATATATTGCAGTACAGTTTCTGGGGTCAGTCGTGCTGTGTCTCCCAGAAAGGTCTTTACTCCGTGCTTCAGTTCTTCCTAACAGGGGAAGAAGAGAAAGCACCAGCTTAGTGAAATTAATATGAGAAATAAGCTAATGCATTGAAAGCATTTAACACGCCTGAAGCTCTTGGCTAAGCTGTAAGAGTCCTGCACTAACTGCGCGTCGCAGTCTTTCCCGACAAATTCTCGGAACAGTGCAAATGAAGAACCGGGAACGTGACGCCGAGCTGCACACTGCCCCGGGGCACCTACACTCTGGAGAACAGGACAGTTGCAAGGGGACAGCATGTAACCCCGAGCCGCAACCCCGGTGTGCACAGTTCTTCCTCATAGCAGAACAGCACAACAGAGAAACAAAATTCTGAGCGCGCCGCCAGAATCCCCGGCTTCCTAATTATCACCAGTTTTTCCATGTTGACAGCACAGATTCTGTTGTGCTGCTTGGCTGTGATTATCTGGCTTTGCACAGTGGAAAAACCTATTACCAAGACATTCCAGCCGTAACTTGTGTACTTATTCAGCAGCAGCGTTTTCCTGCCAGCCACAAGCTGAACAGTTCTTCCCTTCATTCTCCTCGTGTGTCATAGACACCCAGAGACAAGGTTAACCAGACCAAAGAAGTCTGAAAATTATCTGATAAATGAAGGGTGTCATTCAACTGTATGTCAATTACCTAGGGGATTGTTAACTGCTGTGGAAGGAAAACATCTAACCTTTACACTTGGCATTTGCTGTTAAGAAACAACAAAGGATCATTTGAGTTTCTTGAGGGGGGGCGGCCAACCTGAAATCTTGACAAATGTGCATTTACACTTTTGGCCTTTGCAGAATTAATCAAACACAATTTTGCTTTGATAACTCCACTCTGGGCGTTTGCTTATCTGTCCAACAAGATGCAAAACACACACAGCATAAGCACTGCATGCTAAATAGATTTCTCAAGAACTGTGATAAGTTTTGTACAGGGCCTGCCACGATCTCTTGTATCTCCCTCCATCAGTGATATGCCTTGGTAAAACGTGTATACACACAGGGTCATGGTCTGCTTATAGAGGAAAAAATATATCTTTGTAATAAACCATCAGATTTATCTAGGAATGAAACAAACACCCATAAAGTGCAAGCTACAAACATCTATCAGTTGAATGTGTGTATGTGAAATGTTTTCCTAAGGACAGCTTGTAAGAGTTCCTTCAGGGCAGTGATTCCCTTATATTTATCTTTGTAGTAGGGTCCTCTGAAAATCACAAACAATCCATTTATGGGGTGAAGGCTCAGTTCTTAAGCTACAGAATGAAACTGGGACAGTCCATATTTTTAAATTAGCCATGTGCCTATGTATAAACAACTAAGTCAAATTCAATCACATGTTAATGGCCATCATTGAAATGTAGCATTAATGACAAATATAGAGTATTTTTCAAGTATCTACATATCACTATATTGCTGAAATTGAGCAAAGGAACCAGGAAAGCCTACAATATAAATAAATTTTTGAAACTGGTTATATATTAAAGCATCTTTACAAAAAATAAGTCTGAACTAAGTTTCTGTTTTTTTGTCCCAAATGGAAGTCTACATGTAAATCACTTGATGATACATTTGTGGTGATTAAGCTATATCTTTTAGTAAAGTGTTAAACAATTCTTGAAAAAAAATACAAAGCATGATCTCTGTAAAACAAAACATTTCAAGAGTTAAGAAAAAAAACCAAGAAAAAATAAATTTATATGCTTTCAAGTTTTAACTAATTTTAGCTAAAGCATGTCCAAAGTTGTAATAATACCCAACTATAAAATGATATTTCATATTTTAAAATTCTAATTCCAAATTCATATATTGTGTGATTATTGAGAAAAGTGGCCATGAAATAATAAAACAAGTTCCTTGCTTAAAATTAATGCTTATTATTGGATTTTCTTCACTTTCCTCAGACTGCATAAGATGCATTTTAGCCACAACCTTCGTGTAAATGAGAGCAGCCAATGGCCTGGTGCGCTCTGAACTCTGTGCCGCACTGTGAACTGCACCGTTTGCCTGTTCACCTGCAGTCTTCACGAAGTATGGGCAGCACTCACCTGTCTTTGTCCAGGAAGAATTCAGGCTACAGAAAAATGCAGTTATAGTAACTTCTCAACTATTCCATACTTGGGGAACTGGGGTGTCTGTGCAAGCTTTCAGGATCAGAATCTGCCTGACCATGTGGGCTCAATTTCAAAGGAAAATATGCACTAATACTCATGAAAGATGACTTTAAGGAGTTCTGGAGGTAACATTATATACATACTTCACTAGGAATTCATTAACTATAATTATATTTATTAACATCTGAGGATGCAATAGTTTCAAAAAGAATAAATCATGTAATCTGTACGCTTTGGATTTTTTTAAAATCACAAAGGGTATTTAAACTTAATATTACCCAAAATCTCAGCAGGCACAGTAAGTACTCAGGGTATAAGTAAAGACTGTAGTTTTCAGATAGAATTATTTCTAGGCAGGATTTAATCTTGGACTCATTCACCTCATAGTGCAACAGAATTTATTTAACTGGCCCTGTCAAACAGAAAGACACACTGGAGGAGACCCTGCCACCCCAAATCTGTACACTGCGTGTAAGGAAGTGCTTCTCCATCTGCCTCTGCTGCACAATGGCTCACAGCACTCATGGGGCCTGCGGTGGATGTCAGGCCATCTGGGGCTGGACTGCATGGAGCTACCTGAAGTTAAAGACCACATTTACATCTCGCAGGCAGAGGAGGACAAATGAGATTGCGGAGACTGGCGTGTCAGGGAAGACTGAGAATTCAGAGAGCTAAGTGTGCTCTAAAAGAAGCTCAGGAACAATGGAAGCCACTGAAACTGGCAGCTTTCCAGATATGCAGAATTGTGTTGTTGTTGTTGTTATTCCAGGAAGAATCCAGAGAAATGAGAGTGAAAATGGAGTTAAGGACTCTGGATAACAAAAATGACATTTATATTTGTTACTCTTCTTTTAATTGCATAAGTAGTATAAGAAGTATGAACATATCTAATTTTCAACAAAGCACTTAAAATTTCTAGGTAATTATTTCCTGTGAAGAAAGGAAACAGTGATATAAACTGTTTAGGCTTACTTCCACACTTGTATTGTTGGTTTTAATATGGAAGCTTTATTATCTAAAATCTTGGCTAAGTGGGTCTTTGTTTAGAGCATATCACATTTCTACAATAATCTGTGGCTAATATTTTTAATAATTTGAAAAGAGAAGAGAAGGGAAGCAATGCAATGAATATCTCTTCTGTTTTCTCATTTTGTAAGAAAGTACAGTGTAAAAGAGGTTACCAGGGAACTAGGGGAAGGGAGATGAGGAATTATTACATATGGTTATAGAGGTTTTTTTTTGGGGGTAATAAATTTTGGAAGTAGGTAGACACAATGGTCACAAACACTGATAGTAATTAACACCACTGAACTATACACTTAAGTGTAAAATGACAATTTTTACTCATATACATCCATAAATACTTTTAAAAAATTAATAATTTAGTAATAAACTAAAGCCACTGACTTGTTCAAATGGATGAATTTTAGAGTATATGAATTATACCTCAATAGATGTTCTGGAACAAAAATAGTATACTTGCTTTGAAAAGTTGGGTAGTGGATATAGAGGTGATGGTTACCTTACTCTCTGTAATTTTTTCTTTTTTTTTTTTTTTAGACAGGGTCTCGCTTTGTAGTTCAGGCTGGCCCTGAGCTCACTATGTAGCCCAGGCAAGCCTCGAACTCAGCAATCCTCCTGCCTCTGCCTCCCGAGTGCTGGGATTACAGGCGTGAGCTACCAAGCCCAGCATTTGTGGTATGAGGTACTGATGCCAGTGGGCATGGCCACCACGCCCAGTACTGTTGTATGTGGTTACCGGGGATTGAACCAGGGACCTTGAGCTTGCGAGGCAGGTGCTGGAACTACTGAGCCAAATCTCCGGCCCCTACTCTCTGTAATATTATGGAGTGAACTATTTCACTATGCTAAAAGAGAAAAGAAAAATGAAAGAAATTTCTCCCCAAAAGACATTGACGAAACTAAAAGTTAGAGATTTCATAGGCAGATTAACTAATGTTTTGATGTTACAGCAAGCTTCGGGAAGATCCAATTTCCAAGTTTTCCTATGCAATCATGTCTGAGTTTATTTTTAATTAGACAGCTTAAGTGTTCTAACTTCACCCTCTGTTAGAGGCCCGGCCAGGGCTCAGACATAGGGCCTACAGCACACGGAGGGAGTGTCTGATCGGAGTGAGGAAAAGACAGAACTCTTCTCCAGCATCAGCAGGCTGCTCCTCAGCTCACCTCCCTCACATCCCTCTGGGCAATAGGCTCAAAATCATCGAGAACAGAGTGAGAGATCTTGACAGATGATAGACACATAGTAGACACACAGATCAGTTTAAAGACATCACAAGGCTTTTCTGCATTTCAATTAACTAAAACAGGGAGCAAAGCCAAGTAGTTCCAGCTCCTGAGGTCACAGCCATCCTTAATGCTGGTGAGACCACACTTAGAATTTTACAATATCCATCAACGCTTGGCCTTCTATTGGGATTCTGACAAGGAAATGTGTTTACAAAATACCTCATTTCAACAAGAAACATGTAAGGCAGTTTTCAATGATAAAAAATTAAAAACACACTGAAGTTCCAAAAAGTCAATTCTTCTAAATGGGACCACTGCAGAGACATAGCCAGAGGAGAGACCCAAATGCTCCATATGAAAGCAATGGATACTAATGGTTCTTCTCAAATGGCAGGTACACCTTCACCCCAAGACTGTAGAAATGAAGTGCTTCCTCATGTCTTTGAAGAAACTGTAGTGAACTATATTATCTTAGGAGCATTGTCTGCAAGGTCAGTTTCAATTTTCTCATGCTATTCTAAAAAATAGAAAAGTACAGTTTCCAGGAGTCTGCATGTAACACTGAGATTCTGGAATGTTACGTGTGAGGTGGGTTCATAAAATGTTCATAATATAACTAAGTACTTTTAGGTGCACCATAAAATAATCATTATTATGATACAAATTTAATTGTTAGGCAAGCTATAGAGCTATAGCATCTCAAATTAAACAGTGAACTATGGCCCTGCTTAGGATTGGTCCTGAACAGAGTGGACAGCAAGGAAAAAGAAAGACAAATAAGATGAAGAAGAGCGGTATTTCAAATTGCTTCTTAAAATAAATTACATTATAAGATCAAGATTTTGCCACCCAGCAAAAAGCTATCTTTCAAAAGCACAACATAATTTTTTTTTATATAGAGTCTCATTATGTAGTCAAGCTGCCTCAAACATGTGGCACTCCTACCTCAGCCTTCTGAGTGCTGGGATTACAGGGTGCACCAACACACCCAGTTTTTAAAAACATATTGACTGATCTATTATCTGTCAGAACAAAACAGAAACATAGTTGGCCTTACATACAGCATTTTATTGATTCAGTGGGGAGTGATTATGCTAAGGAACCAATATGCAGAGCCTTGAACTACTTCTCTATAAGGTACGTTACTCCTTGCCCAGATCTAAATGTATTTTCTCACAGTGCTAAGTACAGTATTTTCCTTCTGAAATTTATGTTTGGGAAAAACATTCTGGAAGTAGCATAGATATCAACCAAGTTAAATTTGTTATCAAAACTTACAGGAGGGTGGTACGACTCTTCCTCATCATGTATAATAAAATGAGGGTGCCATACAATGCCTTGGTTATACTAGTTTATCTTTTCAGATGATTTGATGAGGAAGGCGACTGGTGTTCATACTATCACATAAAATTTTGAGCTGTTGTACTGAACAAGGAACAAAGACTATGACAGCAAATGTAGGCTTCCTGTCTCAAACCCACCTAGATAATATATATACCACTGTAGGGAGTTATGTGTGATATTGTTACTTTTTGCTAATATATTGGGAAAGAAACATACTCTCATAGTTAACTTTTCTGGAAATCATGTCTCAGACACAGAATAATAATACTAAGTGGCTTAATAGGATTATTAAAATAATGAAGAATCACAGACACACTCTGGGGAAGAGAATGCAACCGCCGTCATCCTCACAGGTACAGGAGAGCCTCTCTCTGTCTTCAGGTATCTTCTTGGCAGCAAGTTTAGAGCCCAGTCCCTCTGGTCAGTTGGTCCAAGGTTCCCTGCTCCCAAACCAAATTCACAGCATACAACTCTGGGGAGGCACGGTGGTCTATATCAAGTGGGACTGTCCCAGGTCTTGAGAGCTTATGATTCTTACACAGGGAATTAGAAAATATAACAGACTCTGGTGACCAGAAAATACATACAGAAAATTTTAGTAAAGACGAGTGGCAACTGCAGCAGTGTGCAAGTGGGAACCAAAAAGAAGCAATCAGAAATCAGGCATGTTCCAGGGCAAATGGAGCATGCGTGGTTGTTAGATGTATTTCAGAGTATCTGCAGGTTAAATAGTAAGAAACCTCTAAATCAGGCTAAAGGATTCAATTTTATCCCTAATTAAAATAAAAAGGTTCCTGATTTAGTTCCTTATAATCCTGTAAAGTGAGTTTTATTATTATCTCTTTTACTATTTTACATTAGATGAAATTGAAGCAGACAGGTTAAGTAATTTACAGTCATATTGCTAGGAAACAGAAGACTGACATTGTAAGTCACAAATTCCCTGGGATTTATCACCCTAAAAATAACATTACTAAAATTGAATTTTATTATGATTAACTAGCTTTCCTATGTTAGATACAAAAAGATGAACCTATTGATTGCCTATCATTTCAAAAATGAAATAAGAAAGATGTTTTAATCTCATGTTCAGAGTCCCTATCAACTGTTGAACATTAAATGATAAATTGCTTAAAATGACAATAAGATTAAAACAAGGCATATACTACAAAGATCAAATATTACTTTAGAGAATTACTTAATATTGCAAGTAAAAAGATAGACTATGATTATTTTCCTCTAAGTAGACTGACATAGTCTCTTGAAATAACAGATTGTTTTAAAAAATTGAGATATCCAGTCTATTATTTCTTAAAACTGCTGTGTGCAATACATTTAAAGACTAAGATAACTGTGTGTAAATCAGTCAAAACATGTTTTGTACTTTATTTCTCTAGTGAGTAAATTGTAATGCAGTGGGGAGCCAGGGATCAAGGTACTGTGTCCACAAGTATCCAGTTTGCACATGTTCTACACACTAATGTGAAGTGTACAGTAACACATGGAAGGTTCTTAAAGGGAGTGTACACATTAGGGAATTAA
Organism: Thryonomys swinderianus; assembly: GCA_004025085.1. Taxonomy (NCBI): domain Eukaryota; kingdom Metazoa; phylum Chordata; class Mammalia; order Rodentia; family Thryonomyidae; genus Thryonomys; species Thryonomys swinderianus. The sequence goes on from PVIC010022845.1 coordinate 26,967, forward strand.
ATTAAGACTATGAAGGGAAAGAGGTGGGGGAGGGTGTGGCGTGAGAACTTTCAAATGTTTAACCAAACAACTCTGACCTTCAACAAATCAGCAATATCTTCTTAACACTATTGCTTCATGTTGAGTGTTGCTATCCCATTGACTTGAACTTGGAATGGTAAAAAGGCATGCCACCAAAAACACATGCTCTCCCAGCACACAGGAGGAGTGACAGATCTGTCTTGTCCTGCAGCCTTTCAGGTTACTGAATTTTTTAAAGTTGTAAAACTTAAGCCTTTCCTTTGCTACAGAGAAAGGACAAACGCTTATTTGAGAGAATGAAGATGCAGTGAGGCACAAAAGCCTGGGCATGGCTCCAAAGAAGAGGAGGGAGACCGCAGGAGTCT